>BJCM01255153.1:0-17706 GCA_018326385.1 Flaveria bidentis
AAACGCTTCCGCATGGTTTTAAATGTTTAAACTTTGGTTGGTTTGTTTTGAATGTGGCATATAGTGTCGTTCTGAGTAACTAGTGACTATGATCCTGGTTTGTTCACACGCCTCGCGGTAAAACTCCGCATGTGGATTTTGAAGGTGTGACAGATTGGTATTAGAGCCATTGGTTATAGGGAACTAGGTTGCATACACACTAGTCTATAACCACACACAGTTAGTTAGTTACTCCTGACTTATCCTTTTACTATATACTCATTGGCATATACATCACATGCACTGCAGCATGGCATCATCATCCCGGGATTTGGGAAAAAGGCATGCTCGTTCTGAATCCCCTCCACCTGTACCTCACCAAGTGTATGACTGGTCGTGACATCCTTACCCCCGTGGCGAGATAGACTGGGATCAACCGTTTGTGCCAGCTCAGCGCGATCCTCCACGAGATTTGAGTTATTACCCGACTTGTATAGATCGCATGATTCGTAGAGGGCATGTTCCGAAGCCGGCCACTGTTAGACCTAGGACTAGGTCAACAACTACTTCTGCATCACCCACTCTCCCATCTCTAGATGTATCTCTTGAGCAGGTCATGGCGGCATTGACCGCGACACTTGAGACCGAGCGTCAACGAGTTGGAGTGCTCACTGATGAGAACTCCACACTAAAGGATGATATACGTCGATTATGGCTAAAGATGACCATACTTCAGGAGTGGTTATCGATGTCTATCAAAGGAAATTTCAAGATGGCTGGTAGAGTGATGGATCTTATTGAGCGTATGGGCGAGCAGGATCTCCACAATGTGGGCGTCGAGAGCAGACTAACCAGATTGGAAGCACAACTCGCAGCACTACAAATCGAGGACAACCCTGCACCTGTCGAAGACCCCGATGAAGACCCTGAGGAAGAACCAGTAAAAGCCCCAGACGGTGGAGACAGTGATGGATCAACTTTGTTCTATTGATTCCCTTTATTCTTATAACTTTGACTGCATAGCGATTTTCTTAAACCTATGTGGGAAGGGTTGTTTCGCACACAACTGAAAACCTTAAATTTTGACATTGATTGGATATTTTGTGAGTTACTTACAAATTATTTATGATACGTTATCATTTTGGTTATAAATGTTGTGGTTGTGACTGTACATTATTTCTTATTATTTACTATACTTCAATGGGATTAATATGTTAGATGTTACTCATTATGGTATTTGTGAATGTAAAGTGAAAAATGGACGGCAGAGGTAGAGGACGTGGACGTGGACGAGGGAGTGACGGTGGACGTGGCGCCAGCAACGTGAACATGACCCCAGCTGAACTAGTTGCGTTAATAAACCAACACGTGCAAGCGGCATTGAACACACAGCCTGCACAGTTTGGAGGTAAACGGTGACACTAGTCATCATTTACACGAATTTTCCATTAGGTGATTAATTCTTTCGGATTGATTCTTATATCGTGACACGTGAATACAGGACCGCCTGGATGCACGTACAAAGCGTTCATGGACTGTAAGCCGCATACCTATAGTGGAGCCGAGGGAGCAGTAGGTCTTGTAAGATGGTGTGAGAAGACTGAGTCAGTTTTCGCCAAATGCAACTGCCCGGTGTCGGATCAAGTGAAGTACGCTACAAGAACATTGGAAGGTGCAGCACTCACGTGGTGGAATGCGCAAGTGCAGATGCTTGGCCAGGCAATGGCAAATGCGCTGCCATGGGAGGAATTCAAGACGGATGATCGAGGAATACTGCCCACGTGATGAAGTTAAAAAGCTTGAAGCAGAGTTCTGGCAGTTGAAGATGGATGGATCCAACATCGAGGCCTACACTACTAGGTCATATGAGCTAGCTACACTTTGTCCTAGCATGGTTAACCCGCCGAGCCGACGGATCGAGCTATACTTGCGTGGTTTAGTTCCGGAGATTCAGAGTATGGTGACTGCTGCAAATCTCCCTACTATTCAACAGGTGATACGACTGGCTCACAGGCTTACTGACCAAGCTGTGGAGCAAGGGAAGTTACCCAAGCAGGGCGTTGTGGTAAGCGTGCCCGACAATAAACACAATTGGGAAAACAATGCTAGCAAGGGATTATCATCTGGAAATCAACCCAGCAACATCAACCTCAGCAGCATCAACAACATAGACGGTTTGATAACAATCGCAACTTCAACCAATCATCTTCATCATCTCAAGGACCAAGTGGATACGTGGGAACAAATCCAAGGTGCAATCGTGAAACTACCACCACACTGGCATGTGTGATAGTTTCTGATGCCAGTGTTGTGGGAAGGTTGGACACACGACAAAGGATTTTCGTGGAGAACTGATGAAGAAACCTCAACAACCTCAACAACCTCAGCAGCCTCAGCAGTCCCATGAAACACCAAAGGGTTGCTTTGAGTGTGGAAGGGAAGGGCATTTCAAGAAACATTGTCCTCAAATGAAAAGAAATGGGAATGGAAACGGAAATGGTGGCAATAACAACAATGGTGGTAATGGTGACAACAATGGATGCAACAATGGTGGAGCCAAAGGGAGAGCCTTTGTCATGGGTTCAGGTGAAGCTCTAAACGATCCTACTACTGTTACCGGTAAATTTCTTGTTAATGGTTATTTTGCTTCTGTACTATTTGACACTAGAGGTGATAGGATTTTTATCTCTACCAAGTTTTGTAGCCTCTTAAGTGATATGCCCTCTGTCTTGGAGTCTAAGTACGTTGTAGAGTTGGATGATGGTAAGCAAATCTCTGTTACGCATATCCTTAAGAATTGCAAGATAGAACTTGCTCGTCATACCTTCGACATTGATCTCATGCATGTTACTCTTGGAAGTTTCGATGTGGTCGTAGGCATGGACTGGCTGTTCGAGAAGCAAGCAGAGGTGATTTGTCATGAGAAGGTCATTCGTATTCCCATGGTAGATGGGGAAACGCTTTCGGCTAAGTGCGAAAAGAGTGGTGCTGTGATAGGCATCATATCGTTCATGAAGGCTCAGAAGTGGCTACGCAAGGGCCACTTGGCCATATTAGCTCTCGTCTCTAACCAACAACAACAGGAAAAGAAGATAGAAGACATTCCGGTGGTATGTGAATTTCCGGAGGTGTTTCCAGAGGATTTTTCTGGACTACCACCTCATCGCCAAGTCGAGCTTCAGATCGACTTGACTCCCGAAGCTTCTCCGATTGCGAGAGCACCTTACTGGTTAGCACCGAACGAACTGCAAGAACTATCTACACAACTTTAGGAGCTGTTGGATTTAGGGTTTATTCGAACAAGCTCATCACCGTGGAGCACCTGTTCTCTTTATTAAGAAGAAAGATGGTATATTCCGGATGTGCATCGACTACATAGAATTGAACAAGGTCACGGTCAAGAACCGATACCTTTTACCTCGTATCGACAATCTATTTGATCAGCTTCAGGGATCAAGTTATTATTAGAAGATTGATTTGAGGTCTGGTTATCATCAACTAAGAGTTCGTGAGGAAGACATCTCTAAAACTGTGTTTCGTACTCGTTATGGTCATTAGGAGTTCTTGGTCATGCCTTTTGGGTTGACAAATGCATCAGTAGTGTTCATGGATCTCATGAACCGTGTGTGCAAACCCTAACTTGATCAGTTTGTTATTGTGTTTATTGATGACATATTGATTTATTCTAGGACCAAGGAGGAACATGAGGAACACCTACATTTAATCTTGGAGCTACTTAGAAAGGAACAATTGTACGCCAAATTTTCTTAGTGCGACTTCTGGATTCATGAGATGTATTTTTTTGGGTCACATTGTTAACGAAAAGAGGATACATGTGGATCCTGCAAAGATTGAGGCGATAAGGAACTAGTCGGTACCCAAGACGCCTAGTAAAATACGATAATTTCTTGGTCTGGCAGGATACTATCGGCGTTTCATTGAGGGATTCTGAAAGATCGCTCAACCTCTCACAGCTTTTACCCATAAAGGAACAACCTATAAATAAGGTGAGAGTCAAGAAGTTGCTTTTCAGTTGTTGAAGCAGAAACTTTGTAGTGCACCAATATTAGCGTTACCTGAAGGAAGTGAAGATTTTGTGGTTTACTATGATGCTTCTATCCAAGGACTTGGTTGTGTCCTGATGCAACATGACAAAGTATTAGCTAATGCCTCGCAACAACTGAAGGTAAATGAAAAGAACTACACTACTCATGACTTGGAGTTAGGAGCAGCGGTCTTTGCCTTGAAGATCTGGAGACACTACTTTTACGGTACCAAGTGCATAATTTACACCGATCATAAGAGTCTTCAGCATATCTTTGAGTAGAAAGAGCTTAACATGAGGCAACGACGCTGGGTGGAATTATTAAACGATTATGATTGTGCCATTAAATACCACCCGGGAAAAGCGAATGTAGTCGCCGATGCCTTGAGTAGAAAAGAAACCTCTAAACCCCGACGAGTGTGTGCCCTACAATTGACGATTAGCACTCACTTGCCCGAGAAAATTAAGGGAGCCTAGACAGAAGCCTTGAAAGGTGAGAACGTTAAATCTGAATCTTTACGCAGGATGGATAAATAGTTAGAAGTCAAATCCGATGGAATACGATATTTCATTGATAGACTTTGGGTACCTTTATATGGGAATCTAAGAGACTTGGTTATGAGTGAAGCACACAAGTCTAAGTATTCCATACATCCTAGCTTTGACAAGATGTATCATGACTTGAAGGCGCACTACTGGTGGCCTAACATGAAGGTAGATGTAGCTACATACGTGAGCAAATACCTGACATGTTCTAAGGTTAAAGTGGAATACCAGAAACCATCTGGGTTACTGCAACAACCTAAAATCTCCTTGTGGAAGTGGGAACAAATCTCCATGGACTTTATTACTAAGTTGCCAGAACTCCTAGTGGTTGTGACACAATATGGGTGATCGTGGACCGACTCACTAAGTCAGCTCACTTCTTGGCGATCAAGGAGATCGATAAAATGGACAGGTTAATGCGAATTTACTTAAAGGAAGTAGTGTTAAGGCATGGTGTGCCGATCTCCATTATATCTGATCGTGATGCTCATTTTACGTCCCATTTCTGGCAATCATTACATAAATCTTTGGGTACGTGTGTGGACATGAGCACTGCCTACCATCCACAGACCGATAGTCAGAGTGAACGCACCATTCAAACTTTGGAAGACATGTTGCGTGCTTGTGTGATTGACTTTGGGAATAATTGGGAAGCTCATTTACCGTTGGTTGAGTTTTCTTACAACAATAGTTATCATACTAGCATCAAGGCAACACCATTTGAGGCATTATATGGGCGAAAGTGTAGATCACCAGTTTGTTGGGCGAAAGTTGGTGATAGTCAATTGACTGGTCCTGAATTGGTACATGACACCATAGAGAAGATAGTGCAGATACGAAACCGCGTGGCTGCGGTGCGAGACAGACAGAAGATTTACGCAGACAAACAACAGAAACCTTTGGAGTTTCAAATCGGTGACAAAATCTTGCTGAAAGTTTCACCGTGGAAGGGTGTAATTCGGTTTGGCAAGAGAGGCAAGCTTAATCCAAGATATGTTGGACCATTTGAGATTCTAGAAAGAATAGGTCCGGTGGCATATCGACTGGACTTGCCTGAGTCACTGAGTGGTGTTCATAATGTATTTCACATTTCAAATTTGAAGAAGTTCATATCTGATGAGACACTAATTGTACCACTCGAGGAAGTACAAGTAGATGATCAATTATGCTTTATGGAAGAGCCCGTTGAAATAATAGATCGTGAGGTCAAGACTCTTAAGCAAAGCAAGATACCTATAGTCAAAGTTCGTTGGAACTCAAAACATGGACCGGAATTCACGTGGGAACGCGAGGATCAGATGAAGCTCAAGTATCCGCAACTATTCGAAATGATGGCACCAACCAAAGAAGGTACCGAGTAAATTTCGGGACGAAATTTATTTCAACATGGGGATGATGTGACAACTCACTTGATTTCGTATGCCAATGCAGTAAACCAGTGATGTAACACAACCATGTAATGCAATTTTTGGAACGAAAATTCTTTCAACATGGGGATAATGTGACATCCGGTAATTTTCTGCTACCAAACTTCGTTAGTTCTGTTAAGTCTTGCATACACGTGTCGTGAGCATACACTAGTTGTCATTGAACGTTGGTGACTTAATAATAATAATCTATGATAAAAAATCATAATCTAATAAGTAATGTTAATTATTAGTTGTGATTATGTGGTTCATGATTTTATAGAATTTTAAATGTTTTTTTTATAAATTTTACGCGATAACGTGACAACGTGTAATATATATTTCATATCTTGTGTGACTTATTGTAAATATCTAAGATTATTATTATCGATTAATAATACTTGTGTTTTGTAGTTAAAAATTATTAAAAAAATGCTACACTGGTTAAATTTTATAAAACATAATTAAAGGAGGGTTTAAGGGTAAAATTCTAATTTATTTGTAACACCCTGAATAATGTCTAAGCGAGCCAAATAATAATAATGGGCTTAGACGAGATCATTTAATGAAAATAAGATGGATATGGGTTATAGACCGAGTTAACTCTTCGGGATATGTGTTTGGCGAGTTTAAGGTCCCGGGGACGCCCGGTATATATATAAACGGATTAGCTTGAGCAGCGCTCATTTGCAACTCAACACTTAGTTCTAGAGAGAGAGAGAGAGTAGAGAGAGAAAGTGGAGAGAATTAAAGATTCAAGGCTCGGTGGATCTCGGGATTGAAGATCGGTGTTTGTAGGCATCCAAACAACAAGAAAACACCACGAATCCAGGTAAGAAACATCATTTAATCGTTCCTTTTGATGTAAACCCGGATTCTAGGTTTAGGGTTTTTTAAAGTGGCAAAGATTCACCCAAAACTCACGTTTTGTGTAAGAAAACATGTAAGAAGCTTAGATATAGCTTATTGGGTGATAAACCAAGGTTTTGGATGTAAAAGATTGAAGTTTTGGGTCAAAAATGGGTTGGTTTGTATTTTTCAGCTCGTTCTGCAAAACTGGGTGTTCATCCAGCGAAATTAGTTGTTCGTCCAGCGAAACTGTGGATCTTCCTGCGAAGAGATTGTTGAGCCTCCAGAAGAATCCAGTATTTCCATGATACAGAAGCATTGTTGAGCCTTCATGAGAGAGATATCAAGGATCTGCAAAGTCTAATAATGTCTAACTATCCAATTCACTCAAGGGGAAGAGATTTCTCTGTGTTGGTGGGAAAGTTAAATACAAAATTCATAGATGATGTGCTTAATGAAGCTAAGAGAGATGATGATGATCATAGAAAGAGAATTCAAATAATCAAAAGAACAACAAAGCCCTCTTCACTTGTTGATGAGGAAATGTTGAAAAGGGTGGGATACAACCATGGAAATACAGCATCTATCAAAAGCTTCAAGGGAAATCAATATATATCTCCCATAACAGAATAAGGTTATGTTGAGAAAACAAAAGAGCTGGTGCTACTGAGGAATGCTAAAGGAAAGAAGGCTGATAAGATACAAATTTTTGACCCTGTGGAGATCAAATCGCTTCACCCAAGCTATACTTCATACCTTCATGACAAATTCTTTCCAAAGCTAACTGGTGAAAGGGCTCAAAATGACTTGTGCCTATAATTGCACATGATTCATGTTGTGGTTAAGCTGCATGCCAAAACATACAAGAGAAGAAGGTATAATGCTGGGATGCTAAAGGGAGCCAACATTGAAGATATCTCAGAACTGAGAATCTCAGAAGAAGATAAGCTGGAAATTTTTAACAATCAATGTGTTGTGGAAACCCTCACCACAGAAGAAGATGTATTAGGGCTGACTTTTGAGACACTCCAAAGGATATGCAGAAGTGTAACCAGTGGCCGGTTTCCCGTCGATAGAGCCTTTTCCCAGTGCACGGTGCCCTAACGAGGAAGGCGTTAGTGGTTTATGGTCCATAATGCTAATCCCTCTTTTTGTGCTACTGCTACTGCTCCGATAGCTGCTTTAGAGGTTGCTTAGTCGGTATCTGACTGAACTATGGAGATCAAGTACAAATACGATAATCAAAAGGATGCAATATCATATTTCAACAAGAAAATGGTTTCAAGATTAAAGGAGCTTTCAGTTTTGAAGAAATGATTACAAGTATCTAAGCCTAAGGGGGAGTATTGTTAGGTCTAGGATCAATAGATCTAGTCCATTTTGTATAGGTTTAGTACTTGAATTAATATCTGTAATGAATGGTTGTAATTTATTATTGTGTATGCATTATATGTATAGGTTAACCCATATACATGTGTGTTAATTTATGTATGTTTGCAGGTACAAACATTATAATTAGTCAATTTTAGAAATTGACTAAGTGTAAGAAACATCTACGGATGAACATTTTGTTCTTCCATAGATATCTTTCTTACAAGTAACAAACATCTGAAGATCATCTGCAGATGAACCATCAACTGGAGTGAAGTGAGAATTCCAAGTGAAGACTCCTGCAAAAGAACAAGTTTCCTACTGAACAACAAGTCTCCTGCGGAAGAACAAGATTCCTATGGAAGAACAATTAACTACGGAAGACAATATTCCTGCAGAGTCCAAACACTTGTATTCAAACAATACAAGTATTACAAGTCAACAAGTCAACAAGGAAGTTATACGAATCCCAAGAAATCTGATGATTCCTTAACAGAAAAATTCAAATCCCAAGAGATCCGGTGTTTCCTTAACAGAAACATCATTGTCTATATATATGGATCCTAGGTTTCGAATCAAGAGAGACGACGACGGCAATACGACGTTTCCACAACAGAACAACATCACATCAAATCACACAACCAAACCCTAGCAGCCGTCACATCATTAAACACAAATTTCAATATCATTCGTTCATTGTTTGTAATTATTAACACGTTTTAATGAAATACATTTGAATTTAATATTTGTTCATTCATTAATTGTGTTTCTTTCACCCTGTTCTTGAATCTTTATTGATATTGAAATTTAATACAAACAATTAAACCAAGCCAACGTTGATTCCGCAAACATTGACTTGATCTCAACCAACGCTGATAATTCCTGATTGCGATCCTTGGATTCACAATGTCCGATTCAAACATCCTTATTTGATAGTAACCCGACTTTTATGTCCAACTTTAAAAATATGGTAGTACCCCTGGTTCATCTAAAAGTTCATCAATGTGTGGAATCGAAAAGCTAATTTTAACTGTGGCTTCATTAAGACATCAATAGTCAACACACATTCTCCATGTACCATTGGTTTTATTGACTAACATAACTGGGGCAACAAAAGAGCTAGTACTCTCTCTGATGATCCCCGTATCTAGTAGTTCTTGAGTCATTCATTGAATAACATCTTTCTGTGTTGTTTGATAACGGTAAGGTTTTTGAGCTATCACTTGCATACCTTTTTTAAGAAAAATTTTGTGATCAAAACTTATTTTAGGAGGTAAGGACTTAGGTAATTCAAATACATCAGCATACTTTGATAGCAATTGTTGAAGCACCTCGTGATTAATCTCTCCATGAACTTTTGGAGCATGAAGGAAGGTATCCATATATGTGCCCCAGATGCTAAACAATTAAGCCTGAGCCAATTGGGCTAGTTTACCCAGAACAGTCTGGATGGTTCCAACAAAACATACTTGAACTTCCTTATCTCGTATTCCCTTCGACTCAAATGACAGCCCATCAACTACAAATTTCATAGTGAGGTCTTTAAAATTCCATGTAATATCATCTAATCCCTGTAACCATTGAACACCGAGGACCATATCATAACTAGTAAAGGGCATCTACCTTAAACCAATGGACTTGCATAAACCACTACATATTTTCACACATCCTATTACATAGCATGTGATTACCATATGCTACTGTGACATTACTAGTAGGAATTCCCTTAACAGGACAAACCATCATCTTAGCAATCCGATCATCCAAGAAATTATGCGTAGATCTAGAATCAATTAAGATTTGCAAGGGTCTAGTACCAATTAAACAAATTACCTTCATGGTTGAATAAGAAGATACCCCCATCATAGTATTTACAGAAATTTGAGGTTGTAATTCTGCTATCATAAAATTGTTTGGCCAGTTACTACTCTTCAACTTTTCTTCATCGTCCATACTTCAATAGATAATAATTGTTTATTCTTACATTGATGAGAAGGAGTGAATTTCTTATTACACCCGAAACACTCCCCTTTAGCCCTTTTGTCAATTATCTCTTTTGGTGACAACCCTCTAGGAGAAGGTATCTTAGCTTTAGTTAGTGAGGTGGGTAGTAAAGGAAGATTAGTGCTAGTACTACCCTTTATTACCATAATTGGTTTGCTTTATTGCAGGAAGAGATGAGTGTGCCTTAGGAGATCTTCCCCATTGCATCGCCCCCAAGGCTTAATTGTGGATTCTTGCTACCAAATAAGCCTCGAGAAAATTTTTAGGCCTTAAAAGTCTTAATGAATACCCAATTTCAAGTTTAACAGCCCTCAAGAATAGGTTGATTGCATACTCATCACATATAGACATCTTAGTAAGGGCTAAGTCGAATTCTTAACACAATTTCTCTAAAGAACAAGTTTGTCTAAGTGACGCTAATTCCCCCATGGCATCTTGACCCAACACCAAAGCAAAGAAGATATAAATCCCTTATACTCATACTACAACATGCCTTCAATAGATCCCCCCTTGATGCAACAAAAGATTGATGCCACAAGAACACCATATCCTCAAGATGAACAATCGAAAACCTGAGTTTTAATCTCTTTGGAGTTTCATCAATTGCAAAGAAGTGTTCTACTCTACACAACCATCCTTCAACATTCGTTCCATTGAACTTCGGGAAATCCATCTTTGTCAATCGGTTGTTGTTTCAAGAGTACAAATCACGTGATTCGCCATGATCTGTGGTGTTGCTTAAATTAGTTGCATGCAATTGATTAGCCGTTCACGTTTGCAAGTTCTTCACAAGCTTTGTCATCTGCCCTATCATGGATTCCAAATCGGATGAGTTCTTTGTTGTTGTTGCTTGCATCGTTGTGCGAGGTTAGTAGTGGTTGTTGTTTCTAAACGAAGCAATGTAGCTTCGTGATCTTGAACTCTTAGCTCCATCGTCTGATTTGAATTCTGACTGCGAGTCATAATTCTTGTTATGATTTTGTCGTCTTCGTGCAATTCTCTGATCACCGCTGCTAAAACTCCGATCAAAGGTGCCGAGGATTGGCAAGCTTTGATACCACTTGATACGAAAGAAGAAGAAACTAGAAGAAGATTCAATCAATCAAGTTGTTCTATTATGTTCCTTCGATTGTTACATATATCTGATTAACTAACTAACCGGAATGTTAGTTGAGTCTTACACTATAGTCCCAAACTATTACATTTATTCTATTAACGACCTGTACTATTTGACAATTATATTTTACTCTCTTATACTAATGTCATTCGTAACAATTTTGTTCAGATTATTATTTAGGGATTTATTTTTGGTTTATGAACTTCAGTAATTGTTTCCATTTATGTTTGATTATTGGGTATAAACTACATTTTATAGGTTGAGTTAAAATTAGTTTCGATATTCTTAACAAATTTAAATATTACTAATTACCAACTTTTTTATACCTAATGGGTTGTACAATGTGCTTCATATGTTGTATCTATTTTTGTCTCGTTTTAATCCTTAATTCTTTCTTATCTTAATCCAATACTTTTATATTTTTACAATTAGATCCCAATGTTTTTTTTACTTTCAACTTTTATCTCCTATATTTTTCATATTGCACAATTTATTGTTTTACGGTTCTGTTTAAAGTTTGCGAGTTAACTCACAGCAACTTGCGTGTTTGGTTCAACGTTTTTACTTTTATTTCTTCCCTGTTTAAAGACGCCGACGTAACGCGTTGGTTCTAGATCAATTTACTTATTGTCTTGTATGTTTTACGTTCCGCCTACACAGTTTAACATTTTTACACCTACTTTTCGTTCGTTTTTATTTTTTTTTAATGCAAGTTTCTTTGATGTTATTGGTGCTACTTGACATAATTTTACGCCCTCTGCTGCAACGCATATTCTTTCAAATTTCAAGAAGGTTGACTTCATACGCGAATTGAATGTATAAAATTCAATTTCACTTCTTTTTCTCAACAATGTACAATAGAACAAAATTCAAATTTCCGATTACACAAATTTTACGTATCAAACACATCGAGAAATAATTTTCGGACTCTAGTTCGTTGAACCAAACTCACTCATCCTCATGTTAAACTTAACATCATTTTCATGTCAACCCATGATATTTTATATCTCAAGAAAAGTTCATAACAACCATCATTTTATACAGATCTTGTGCCCAAAATTCTATTATGTACACTGAACAAATTAATGAAAAAAATCTCAAAAAAAGATCCTGTAATTTGTGTTTATACAAAGAGGAATCTCATAAGAAGCTTTACAGATTTAAATTTCTCTCCTTTCTTGTTATACATTGGAACGACACGAATCCCTGGTCTCAATTCTGACACGGGCAAACACGTTTGACCAGCAAAGTCATCTTTGTCTACGTTGTATTCTTGCACCGCGATCTCAAGTAATGCAAGCTCGGGGACTCTCAATGGAAATGTGAACTCTTCGTTCCATACGGGTGTCCAATCATCTCCAATTACTTTGGTTCGCTTTTTTGCCACATCAGCCGGCACTCCAGCCATATATATCTGTTGATCCCATTCAGCCATTAGATACAGTTGAGATTATTTAGTATCACGTATCATTTTCAAAACACACATCTAAACACTCCTCAAATTAAGGACCTTACCTCTTCAAGCTACATATTTGGAACTTCTTAAACCCCCACCCCTACCCCTTGTTCTATGATCATTGTTTTAGGTGTTTGTAATGTTAGGTACTAACCTTTGTGTAAAAATCTGGTGGTGAGAATGCATCAAAGTGAGTTTGGCTAAAATCCAAACGCCACCCATCTCCCATATACACTTTCACCTGAAAATCAACACATGTTTTTACGAAGGGAATGTAGATGGCGTCATGAAATCCAAGAGAACAAGACTTTGTTAAACCTTCAAAGTTTTCTTCACTGGTAATGTTGCCTTCGGGTCAAATACTTCACCATCAGGACCCTTGTTCATAAGAAAATCAGGCTTTCGAACATAACCACACCCTCCATTAGATCTGAACATCCCATGCATCATCCAAAGTGATCTCCCATACCCCTAATCATAAAAATCAAATAGCTTTAAAACAGGAAAATTCAAAGGATCACCAACAATCTCCACTTAAAAACTCACCTGCATATTGAAGGCAACCATTTGTGCACCATGCATCCATGCAGTAAGTGGTCTAAAATTTGTTGAGGTAACCCTTGTTCCCTTTGGGAACACCCGGAGAATATACTTTTGAGTGAACCTATATGCACAAGACCCCGTGTTTAGTCCTAAAGAAAAGAACTGGCCCCTTGCTTTCATTTGAACATTAAATTCTATTTAACAAAGTTGTAGGTATAATTAAGGAGGTGTTTGGACTTGCACTTGGAAAATGAATATATACAGTGAATAAAAAGTTACCTTTTTAGATGTCCTTTTGCTGATTGAAGTTGTAATAATAAGATGTTTGAGCATTTGACAAATTATAATTAATTTAAGAAATTACTAGATAAAATAAAAAAAACTGACATTTTTTGGTGAGAACAAGAGACTTTTATAAAATAAAAGTAAAAAGATTCTCAAATTTGGTTAAAGATGGGTAAATAATAAATTTTAGTTTACCATCGTTGCAGCTGGTATCAAATTGTTTATTTGACCTCTAAATAATCTGATAAACAAAAGCAGAATATGTTTATCTAAACATTAGGAATTGATATACAGTTCGAGCACACAAATCCAAACACCCTCTCAAATAGTATACTTGTATCTTTATCATGTAGTTATTGTTTGTCCCTCCAAAACTATTAGAAGTTGTTCATTTGGAATCATAGTTAAAAGTAAGACAACTTACTGGTTTACCTGACAATATCAACTCCATAAAGATTTGCAGCTTTTTGAAGGGCTTGTTCACTCACACTAAGACGTTTAGCCTTCCCGGGTTCATCCCTTAAAGCCTTTCTTGTTCCATTTTTTGGCTTAGAAGCATGAATTGCAATGAGGTGTTTGTACTCGAGGCCCTTTTTGTGCCCAAATTTCTCATCTTCAGTATCATAATCATCATAGTCCACACCAAGGATTTCTGACAATGACTGACTCGTGCTAGAGCTCACCTCGCCTGCGCATCTTTCGCTTACACTGTATCTCCCATCATCATCATCCTGATCACTGTTGTTCTGCTATTAAGAATCCAAATTGAAATAAGTCAATCCACTTTAAAAAGAGTGATATAAAACTTTAAACCATCTAAAATTGGAGTTCCTTGCAAAAGACCATTTTTTTTGCAAAAAGTGATGGAAAAAACCCCTATATATCAACGAATGGGTCAGTATGGATATGTTTTTTTTTCTCGAACCGTCAAAAACATTTCTAGTGTTACTTTTTTTATTTTTTGTTGTTGCGTTTTCTTGAGCTTGAAGGTTTATTTGCAATCCCAAATAATCAAGGACAATGGCTTGAGAAATAATCACTCACTTTATAGATGATGTAAATAATAGATTTCTAGTTAGCTCACCCTACGATCTTCCAACTCATCATCAGATGAATCTTTATCCACTGATGAACGTTCTTTGCCCAAATTCTTAGATTGAAAGTATTCTTTTGGGGGTTTTGTTGAAAGAATGATATGGTTTTTTAATGCATCAGGTGAAGGGAATGCATCTTTGTCACTTTCCTTTGGGAAGTATAGCATATCCCCAAAAGTGCTTGTCACCATCTACACAACCATGAATCAGTGATTTAATTTTTAAAATGACATAGAAAGTTCTAATATTCATAAATAATAAAGGGAGATATGAAGCTAACCTCTGCAACCTTAGCTTGAAGAGTTGGTGTAAGATGATCCTCTAAAGTGATAATAACAGGATATGGAGATTTAACAAAAGCATGCTCTTTAATCGACTTTAAACATTTATGAAGCGTCACTGGGGTTGTCAACGTCCTATTTTCATTGGAAAATTGGTCACAAAACCATGTAAACCATCAATATGAAATAAAAGCTTGCTGCTAAGATGGCAAGTTGGCGGGTCGGTCGCTCAGCCGCATTGGGTGATGTGTTGGCGGGTCGGTCGCTCAGCCGCATTGGGTGATGTGTCAAAACAGGTTTAGGTTGAAACGACACACTTTTAGGACAAGTGAGATTAGGTAAACCCACAAATAATTTTAGTCCATTTATTTAGGAAAATGCAAATAACTAGGAGTTAATTATGTTCACAAAGCTATATAATTACAATAATAATCTATATCTTTGAATAAAAAAGTGATTTAGAGTTTTAGTGCATTAAAATAGACTTTAGGTGACTTTCAACCCGTCCAACCTACTAACCAGATTTCTTTTAGCTAATCTTTTTCGTTTGACCCCTCTGAGATAAAACAAAACCCAAGTCAACCCTACATATGTAATTGTTTCGGATTTGCCACATCTAATATAAAAAATCAACAAATATTGGTATGTGTACCTCCCATGAAGTACATGTATTTTATCTTTAGCATTATTTGGCCATAAATCAAGTTCTATTGCCCGAACACCTCTTTCAAGAGACCTTATGATTGGTACTTCACTAGAATCACTACTTAATTGATTTCCGGTGAGGTATGAGTTGTGACCCGTGTATATAAAATAGTGTTGCAACGGAGCAGTCATATCTTGATGTACCTAAAATTATACAAATTGTTGAAGAACATAACACCAAACACACACAAAAGAAAACTATAAAGGTTTCACAGAAATACTCAATTAAAGACATAAAGCTTATTATTGGAGTATTAGGTTGGCATATTACATTCTTGATCTACTCCATGGATCATTAATTAGGAAAATAATAATATGATTTACTTAGTAAATAGAATTAAACCTTTTCAAATTAGTTGGGTAGCTTAGGTATTCGCTTCAATTCTTCAAAACAATTTATGATATCCATGATTGCTTAAAAGTCATTAACCAAATGCTTAATACTCAGTTAGTCGGTTTAGTGAATTAGTCGTGAAAATTGTATACGACTCCTTTACTCCTTATCGATTGCTAGCTCATCAAACTACATGTATTGGTATCAATCAAACTTAATGATGTAATTGTTTCATGTGAAAACAAGTTCTTTACAATGTGCACATTGACTATTTACCTAGTTTTTCACTAAATCTTTCAAGCAATTTAGATAACTTCTAGCGCCATATATTCAGTAAATTGATAAAGAACCAATCTTTATCATGTGGGTACCTCTACCTCATGCTCAATCATTCCCCAATAACCAAATCTTTGACTTTCTAGGTCAAACAGATTTTCAACTCTAAGATTAACACAAAATTCAAACCAACTTCACCAAAGAAATGCAACTAAACTCCATACCAGATTACCAGATGATATTAACATAAAATTAGGCCTATAACATTACCAACACAATAGTTAACAATCAGAAAAAAGCAAAAGTCAACGAGAATTCCAAAAGAGTAAAAAACCCTTACCCACCTGAGTTTTTATGGGCCCATTGATGTCATCATTCAACAGATAATGAAAGAAATCATTCACAGTGAAAACGTATCGGGTCAAATGGGTCCGTGACCGATTCAAGACCCGATCCATAACCCGCTCCGCATCGTCAATGGTGGATCCTTCTTCCCTCTGAAACTCCACCAAAAACGGCAAGAATTCCTCCGGCGACATCTCCGATTCACCCATCGAATACGATTTAAAGACGTCGATGACGTCCGACGGAGGACCCAAATCGCTGATTTTGAACTTCCGGTTGAAACACCCGAACATTTTGTAATAATTGTAGCTTCCCATGACATTTTTTCTTCTTCGATCTCTTCTTTCATCATCTTGGTACATGTGTGGATTGTATTGTTGTAATGTGTGTGTAAATCTCGTTTTAGAGCTCAATTTTGGATGTTTTGATTGGAAATTGAAATGTGATCAAAGGGGGAATCGGGGAAGAATGATTTTGAGGGAATGAGGATGATGAATTGATGATTGTTGGTAGTGGTGGTTCTACAAATTTGGGAAATTTTTGAGTTTTGATTGTTTGATTTGTTGTTGTTGATTATTTGAAATGTTAGTGTGAACCGTTATGAAGGAATTGAAGGATAATGGTTGTTATAGTTATAGAGTTATGAAACTTTTCATGCAAAATGATATGGTTGTCTACTTTTGTTAAGTAACGGTTCTTCTAGTTATTTGGTACGTATAAATATGTTTAGGACCGGGCTTATGGTTGTATTTACGCATGTATGCTTTTAGTCATAGATGTGAACAAAAAAACCGGGTCCATACCCGACCCGGCATATCTGAACCGTACCCGGGATACCGGGTGTACCCGGTTCGTACCCGGAAAAAAATAGGGGGTTGTACCCGGTTTGGGGTTTTTGGAATTTACAAGAACCACACCCGAACCAGAACCGGACCCGAACCGGTTGAACCCGGGTTGGACCCTGTTTCGACCGTTTTTTTTTTAAGTAGCCGTTTTTAACAGCTATATAGCCGTTGGGGACCAAATTTGACCGTTTTTTTGTTGTTTTTGCCCCTAAAATAAGTATAAAT
>BJCM01255156.1:0-17185 GCA_018326385.1 Flaveria bidentis
AAGTCCATCTTGTACAAGTTCCCTTTCCTGGGGGCTCTAAGCAGGATATGCTCATGAGGAATAATCACCCTGGGCTTGAGAACAATGCACTCATGCTTAGTAAAGAGAATGATATGACTCTGATCACAAAATTGGGATACACTCAGAAGATTGTACCCAAGCTCCTTGACAAAGTTTACATTTTCAATGCTGAGCTTACCATTTGTGACCTTGCCCCTTCCAGAAATGTAACCACCTTCATTGGTTCTTTTGGGTTAACATTTTATCACTTTGGTCACCACAGACGGTAGGATCATCCGCATGATCTGATGCACTTCCTCCATAACCGCATCCTTTACTGAATCTCTCAGGTTAGCACTCTCATCTCCGCCTTCCGGATGAGGGGTCTCGGGTTCTTCATGAACCACCTTTTCGGCTCTAGGCCTTCCTCTCGTGACCCGTGGTTCACCACCACGTCCACCACTACCACGCGAAGCTTTAGATGATCTACCACCGGCCATCCTCACACACACGCAGAAAGATTCAAACACCAACACGGTCATTCAACAGAACAGCTCAGTTTATGTCAAGTATAGTAAGTCCCTAATTACAGTGGCCAGTTGTGATTAGCCACTTACTATACTCTTCATACCCCAAGCATTACCTGTCCTGACTACATTAGCATTTAAATCTACAAACAACACATAATACCATGCGCACAAAATACCAGTTAACATTAAGAAAATACCTGATGGCACGCAGCTACTCAGACTGGCATCCATTCCCTTTCCGTCCTATTCTCAGTTTAAGTTAAGGTTTATTTTGAAAATTTACCCGTTTCACTTAAACTTTGGCTCTGATACCAACTTGTAAGGCCCCATTCCCGGAACGCTTACAACTGGTCGTTCATTGCACATAAACATAGATTTTCATTACATTAGAGAAAAGCACCGCAACGGAACCATCAAAATAGACATCTCATTTCATTATAAAAGCTTTTGCAAAGCAATACATTGTTATCAAGTTACAAAATACATGTTGCATTACATCACAAAAGCATTATAAATATGGATGCCATCCAAAAGAGCTGAGTAGCCGCCTCGTGCCATCCCCAGCAATGCTCACTTGCCAACTAGAGAATGCATAAAAAGTCAGCGTTGTTGAGTGAGTTCTAGTTTAACATAAAAACATACTTTACATTCATTAAACCGTACTTTACTTAAACATGTGATCACACATCATACGTACAAATAGATAATATCATTATTATCTTCATCATTCGTTTGTTCATCATTACATTTTTCCATTCCACCAACACCATGAAATTTACCCTTCCGTCATGCATAAAGCTGGTACTAGACCGAAGTCTATCATAGACCTTCCATCATGGCGCACAGCAGCCTGGCCACAATACTAAAGGTACATTCAGGTGTACCATTGTCATGTTCTATGCCCTTCCGTCATGCATAAAGCTGGTACTGGACCAAAGTCTATCATAGACCTTCCATCATGGCGCACAGCATCCTAGCCACAGTACCGAAGCAAAGCAACAATGGTTCTATACAATTGGTCAATCATAAAGAAAGACCCCGATGTGCATCCTTTTGGGGTAGCTAACCCGCACACCGTTGGGCTAACACCCTATATTGGGCGTGTCCCGACATACAAGGCTTGCAAGACTTTCATTACTTCCATCATTCATTAATGCATGCATTCATCCATCATGTTCCTCTTTTCATTATCTTCCACTTTACGTTACATAATACTTTCATTTTATTCATCAATATTCGACGTAAAGCCATGGGAAAATAATCATACATCACAAGGAACATAAACATAACATTCAGTCATCATCATGCAGGGCATCATACATACATAACATACATCATGCATAATCATACAACATCATACATCATCATCATATATATGCACCAATCATACATCATAATATGCCCAACATCACATCAAGGAGCTCAGACAGTCAACTAACATAGCCCCCGGGAATCTCCCAAGTCAAAGCCTACATTTCACCTTCTTTCCAAGAAGTCAGAAAAACAGTCAAAGTGTTCGTCCGCATTTACTATAGTTCATCCGAATTTTCTATAGTTCATCCGCATTTGTCTTACTTCATCCGCATTTGTTCCTGTTCATCCACATTTGTCTTACTTCATCCGCATTTGTTTCGGTTCATCCGCATTTACTATAGTTCATCCGCATTAACCTTACTTATCCGCATTGACTTACTAGGTGGTTAATGCTCATCCGCATTAACTGTCATCCGTATTGACTTACCATGCTCATCCGCATTGACTTACTTGGTGGTTAATGCTCATCCGCATTAACTGTCATCCGCATTAACTGTCATCCGCATTGACTTACCATGCCCATCCGCATTGACTGTCATCCGCATTGACTTACCATGCTCATCTGCATTGACTTACCATGCTCATCTGCATTGACTTTCCAACACTTAGGCGGATTCCAAAACTTAACTTATGAGCCTAAAACATCATATTTCAGTTCCCAATCACCATCCATCATGTTCTAAGCTTAAGTCTTACCTTCTAAGCCTTAGAAACACCATCATACATCATCAAGCATGAACATAGTCACACATCACATCATAACATCAACATACACACAATCAAGCATACGGGTCCCAAACCAAGTTTAATGAAAATGTACATTCATGCATTTCCAGCCCCAAAGTCAGTTAAAACGTGTAAAAAGAGGGGTTCTAGAACTCACCTTTGCAGCTCTTGAGTATGGCTTCTTCCAAACTCGTTTGCAACTTGAATTCAACCGCCTAGAAACCCACTTGAATTCAAATTCTTTCTTGTTCTTTCTTCAAAACCGAGAGTTTTCTGCTCTCTTCCCTTCTCTCTCTAAAATATCCGAGAATTGGTGATGTGTGTGACATATAGGCGGCCATACCACCTTTTACACCCACTTTTCAAACATTTTGTCCTTTTGGACACTTTTTACCCCTAGACTTGGGTTTTATTTCTTTTCCTTCTTTTTCTTCACTTTATTCTTCTTTCTTGTCTTTAAAAAAAAATAATCGGGTGTTACAAGTTTAGTATAATAGTATTTCTAGTCTTACGGGGAGATAAGAATAAGAAAAGCCTTGTAATACAATACATGAAATACTTCCCAAACATCAAATTTAGATCCTAGAAGAGGTCAATGTGAATCAAAAGTCTAATATATCTTACATTCATAAAGAGTAATAAGTGAGTTACTAGATGCATTCACAAACACAAAGAGAGTGAAAAAGTCACAAATACAAGTTAAAAGAGCATTATAATCATAAATTAAAAATATGGATAATAAACCAGTTCCAATGATAAACATTCACAAAAGCAAAAGGAGCAGAACAATACGGTTGGTTTAACCCTATAAGAGGTAGTATACAACCCCGAGAGAAGTAAATGTCCCAAAAGAGACAAATACACTTCTAGAAGAAAATAAAAATACCTAAAAGTGGTTAATGTCCTAGAAGAGACTAATATAATCCCAGAAGAGTGAAATCCTTGAAGGGGATAATGGTGCTCCAAAATAATCTTAGGTACCAAACATATATGAGATCTGAAGACACATTGTAAAAACAGTACAATATGGAAGCGAATGAAATATATACTTTCATATGCTATAGAAACATACTTAATCAAGAAAAAGATTACACACATAAAACTTTGTAATAGTACATACGAAGAGATGACTTTGCCAAAAATGGCAAGATGCCTCAAAGGCTAGAATTTCTTGACAAGCACTTCGTTTTTCGAGCTTGTAGTTTGAACACATATGGAATTCAAACTAGTAGGTTATACATGGGTTTCTTTACAAAAAAGAAAAAGAAGTAATGAGAGTATGTGATATAGGCAAGAGTAGAAAAACATGGGTTTCTTTACTAAATCCAAGTGGTTGATTATGTGGAAACTTATTCTCCTGTAGTGGATGCGATATGCCTCGTAGTATCATAAGGACTTTGAATGGAACATATATTGTCATCACCAAGAACTTATATGGGACACGTGAAAGTGACATCTAATGAAAATCCTTTATGGGTTAAGTTTTACCCTCACATGTTTAATATGCCTCACAGTATCATAAAGACTTCGAATGAAACATAAAGATGTCATCACCATAAACTTTTATGGGACATGTGAAAGGGACATCTAATGAAAATCCTTTATGGGTTATGTTTTCTTGAAACACTAAAAGTATTACCTCAAGATATGAATATGGTCTCAAGCAACCTGACTATATGTACTACAATCAACTAAAGAAATACTTTGTGGTACCCAAGTCTAATATAATTAGTTAATGTGTTTTACACAACTTAATTGTTTCTCGATCTATAGTTTGAGTATATATGTTATGGATTAGTATATCATTTCCACTTATAAGAAGTTAGCACATTCTATATTGTTAGTGTTAATCTACTAAGAACACATACAATTATTTGATCATTACACATGCATAAAGATCCATACCATTCCCATACGGATGGTAAAGAAATATTTGGTCCATAAGTATCGTACTAAAGCATGATTCGTGCACAACTATACCTCGTAAATATCATGAGCTATGGTATTACAATTATTAGCACGTGTGCTAGTGATATATAGTTCTAATCCAACGTGTTGCACTCTTTTTCTTTCACTAAGTTTTTGTCCATTTGAGGTTTTACTAGAAAGGTTTTTAATGAGGCAACATAACTAATCTAGTAGAATCAATTTATTTTTTAGGTCCCGAAGTGCCGATTTAACATCCTGAAGCATTTTGTTAATTATATATGATGTGTGTTGTACTCTTTTCCAAGCAAGATTTTAAACAGTCCAATTTCATAAGCATATCAAAGAATTAGTTGACATGTTAATTATGTTAGTGTGGTATATCTATTAGACCCGTCTAAAGCTCGATAATGTAGACACGAAAAGTTCAAGACAATCAAAATAGGTTTGACTATACTATAGAAAGACAAAACAACATCTCTTACACAAATTAAAGAAGACTGCATTGAAGATCAAGCAAGTCGCCATAGAAAATTGAACTTCAAATATTTAAATATACATGTTTAATTGAGAAGGAGTATTATAGACGTTGTACTCTTTTTCCTTAACTAGGTTTTGTCCTACTAGGTTTTATTAGTAAGGTTTTAACGACACAACATAATTGATCTTGCTGTATTAGTTAATACTGGTCCTGAACATATGAACAAGCATAATCCAGTGGTATAATGTTAATAGTGTATAGCAAAGTTGCAATAGTTCTGGGGGGAGTTTTATAAATGATAGCCCTTATCACCACATTATTTTCTATACTGTTTTAGTTGACCCATTAATCATCACATTATGATACTACCATTTCATATCTACTACTATAGAATATATATGTATACGGAGGTATGATTTGTTAGTTGTATAAAGCAAAGTACATTTAATTTAACTCTACTTCTTTCGCATTTCTCTATTGTTATATTATATGTTTCATCTGTTTTTCTATTGTTATATTATACTATTTAAATTATAAAAGTAAGTAAAATGGCATAAGGGAATTTAACTGATGAATTCAAGAAAATATAAGTGAATATATTTTTCTTTCGTAATAGTAAAAAATAAATGCATATTATAAATACGTATCTATACGTATCTATAGTGCGCGCACGCGTGCGCGCGTGCGGGCGTGCGTGCGTGAATAGTTTTCCTAAATACTATGAGAACCAATATATTTGTAACATGTGGATTATTTGATTACAAGGATTGAAGGATATAACAAAAAATACATAATTGTTTTTTTAAGAACCCCTTGATTTAAGGAAACATTAATTGTTTTTTCCCTAATATATCTGTAACAAAATGTACATAATCTGGAGACTTTTTTACCAGTTCAAGATTTTATGATATATTTTTTTAAAAAATAATATACAATATGATAGTTATTTTAGTTTAAAAACTTGGTGGAAGTAGTTGTTTCAAAAAAAGATCAACATCTTAGAGATTTTAGTTTTCATTATAGTTGTTATATTATATCCCTAATTAAACTTATTTACTAATTTGCCTTTTTTCTCATTAACTAGACTAATTGTAAATAAATGACTTGTTAATAATCATAATCCTTAATCCATCTAATGAACACACCAGATCTGTTCTCATGGTTTTTTGATAGCATATTGTTTGTACCAGAACCATCCTCATGTATGCGCGCGTGCGTGTATGTCTTGTTTTAAAACTATATTAATTTATAATTTTAAAATCTTTATTGCTAACTATTTAATATTTTATATATTTGTCTCGTTTAATACACAACTTTCTAACCTAGTCATTCGGAGAAAAAACCTACATGTATTCACATTTAAAGAGGAAGAAATATATACGAGAACAACCATGCCTACACACGTAAAATATAATTTGGCAGGTGGAGGTTAATGTTATTGAACTAACTTAAGTCTTGTCGTTCAATAAGTGAAAATCAATATGAAATCAGTTCAAGAGAATCCAACTGTTTATTATTTGTATCCGAAGTTGTTGAATTGGATCTTCGTTCATCATTGTTGCTATTCAATGCCAAGGTACAAGTGTTTAAAGCATATCTAGGCAGTGAAGGGCGGTACATTTTACAAACTTGTCTTCTATGGTTTTGGTTTGTTTTCCTCAGTTGGCATACTCTATCCCAGTCAAAGGTTTTCCCGAGTGAAGTTGAAGAGCAATATCACCGACTACCTGTATTCAACAATCATGTTTTTTATTACAACTTTAAATTAAAATACCATATATTCTCTGAACTTAACAGCTGTATAATAAAATGTAACACTCTACAATTTCTACAACCATCCCCAACTTGCTATATTAGATTACACCGATTTTAACTTGTAGCCCACACCTTATATTGTGAAGCCTTGTGTCGTCTTGTAGATTAGAACAGTTAACTGTGCATTTAAGATTTAATTCGCTAAACGTTTTGCATGATATTTATTATAATCATGATTATAAATTACAATATTCTTCTATTCAGATGTTGGGAAAGTGATTGAGTTAAATCATCAAAGGTAACATCAGATCATGTAAACAATGTACGAAGCCACAGAATTGAATACGTCCAGAAAATCAAAAAGATATTATTATGTGTTCCTGCAAGAAAACCCACGTTATTTGCACGTGAAAAGTCATCATCGTAAAATGCTTAAAACAATAGTAGAGGTAATAGAAAAAGTTGACATACAACTAGAACAAAATTCCTATCTGTTATCTTATATCTACAGGAACTTCTATCACCAATCGTGTCTTTTGAGAGGTGCAAATCTAACGAATCATGCTTAATCTACTCACCTCGTGTGAGTTTAGATTTGTCTCTGCTCCTCTCATCCACTGTGAGGGTTTTCACGCTTCTTGCAGGTTTCATCATCTAACACCTTTGCAAATGCCCAAACCATCAAAGTCTCTCCTCACATATCTTATCTGAAATGCTGATACGCCTAATTTATGCCGAAAAACTTCACCCCTTATTCGGTCCGATCTTATATGCCCACATATCTTCTATTACCACAAACTTCCACATTTGCATCTTGTTAATAGCTTAGCAACCAGATGCGTATGACATAACTAGAAGAACTGCAAACCTAAATCTCTGCTAACATGGTTTAACTAGGTGAGCTACATCACTATCAATCTCCTTGTCACTCTGGTTGAATGGCCCTAAACGCTTGAACTAGGTTGTTTTAATAGTATTTGGCGCCTTACTCATCATTAGCACCACTAAAGTTATAATAAAGGTACTCGATTTTAGACCATATATGCATAAGCATTTTCACTCGCTTGAACTAGGTTGTTTTAATAGTATTTGGCGCCTTACTCATCATTAGCACCACTAAAGTTATAATAAAGGTACTCGATTTTAGACCATATATGCATAAGCATTTTCACTCGCTTGAACTAGGTTGTTTTAATAGTATTTGGCGCCTTACTCATCATTAGCACCACTAAAGTTATAATAAAGGTACTCGATTTTAGACCATATATGCATAAGCATTTTCACTCGCTTGAACTAGGTTGTTTTAATAGTATTTGGCGCCTTACTCATCATTAGCACCACTAAAGTTATAATAAAGGTACTCGATTTTAGACCATATATGCATAAGCATTTTCACTCCAGTCTAATCACTCTTCCGCCTCTTGGTAAAGTCGTGCTTACTCTTCATCACCAACACCATATCATTTGCAAACAGCATGCACCACATGATAACCTCCTCAATCGACTTTGGAAAACTCATGCAAGCCTACTATAAAAAGAAACTAAGTCGACGCTTATCCTTGATGAAGGATCCCTCCACGGGAAAGAAGTTTGTATCCCCCCTCACGGTTAAACACTTGTCTTAGCAATCCCTCTTCCCTTAAGAATATCCCAAATTGCTTGACGTTGCACATTATCAAAAGTCTTTTCAAGATTGATGAACATCATATGTAAATCCCATTTCCTCTCCCTATACTCCCTATACTTTTCCGTCAAACCCCTTCATATCACCTCTGTAGTTGACAGCTCTGACATAAATCCATATTGCTTCATCATAACATATGCTTCCCATCTATTCTTAACTTGATAACCCTTTCCTTCAATTTTGTAGCATGACTAGGAAACTTGATCGCATGTAGTTACCACAACATTAGGCATCTCCTTTGTTCTTATAGAAGGGGACTAAGTCACATTCCACTGATCTAGCATCTTACCGATATTGAAGATAATATTAAACAAATTTGTTAGCCACTAAACTCCTTCCTCCACCAAACACTTCCACGCCTCAATGGAGATGTCCAAGCTAACCGCCTTAGCCTTCTCATATTCCTAAGAGCTCTCCTCTCTCTTTTTTGTAGTCATATTACGACAATAGAAACTATTTTGTTTTCAATGTTAGTTAGTGGAGTTCTCACTTTCTTTTTAATGATTCATAGCACAGTTGAAAATATAATGGAAATAAGTCTGTCATCTCACCTTGATGTCATACTCTTTTACGGAAACCCGCCCATCCTCACCCCATATGAACTTCATGATTAGTTGATAAAGTTGTTTGTGATGTAGCAACACTAGGACCGGATGAAGCCTCAAAAAAAGGTAAGCAATTCAGTTAAGGATGTATGAAAAAAAACCTTAACTATAGGACCTCATGTATTATATATATATCAATGAAATCCTCAAAGAAACGCAAGCAATTCATGTATATCATATTCCACTTTAGTGTTTTTATGGAAGGATATGCCTTGATGGAACAAGTGGTTGCAACACACATAAGCATAACCAATGAAGAACAAGAATTGGATGACCAGTGAACAAGGCAAAAAAATCAACGGGGGTCGTGGAACAAGAGGCTGAATGTGGCGATTTCTAGCGAGAATACAAGAGTAGGAGGCATCAGTAACAATCTTGTCGTCATTGGTAGCATTCAATTGGGTGTCCACGAACTAGGGTCACAAAGGTTATATTCAAGAATATGAATCAAAATAAGAATATAAGCAAAAATTTCATGACAATCAGGTGATGTTAAAGAACTAGAAAAATGGGGCTCCAAACTTGAATAAAGGTAACAACAATGACAATGATCCAATGAAGTTAGCATTGGCAAAGTCTAGGATTCTAATGATGGCAGTCAGCAGACTAAGGTTCCGGTGATACTTTTCAGACTAGTACCAAGAGCCTAAGCTCTGATACCTTGTAAAGCATTAGGTTGGGAGATACATTTCGTACCTTCTATTGAATAAGAATAAGGTAGTTCAAATCTACACTAGGAAACTGCTTGCATGATAACACCTACAATTGTGTGTCAATATGCTCTTAACAATAGTATAAAATCTAACATAAAGTAAGGGGTTGTTTGGTAGCCTCTTAATAATTATTAAGAGGCTACCTCTTAGTGGTTCATAGTCTCTGAATGGTTAAGAGGTAATCTTAAGTCTGAATAATTAAGAAGTAGCATCTTAATGATTACCTTTTAATCATATAGAGTTCACGTTACATTTTAACCTATAAGAGTCTATGAACCATTAAGAGGTATTAAGAGGCTATCAAACAACCCCTAATTGGAGCATGGCCATGGAGAAAATTTTCTATTCAAAAAGAAAATTTTTGACTTGGTAAGTAGTTTATATAAAATGGTTGGCTGTTGAGGAAGCCTAAAATAGCATTTAGTAAACAGAACAAAATTCCACTAGAAGTATACCTTGGCCATGGATCTATATGAAGATTCTGTAACTCCCGCAACATGAGGTGTAAGAAGGACGTTTGGGAACTTCAAGATTGGATCATCTGGATCAAAAGGCTCTGTCCATGCAACATCAATTCCTAAGCCCCCCAAATGACCCGATTCAAGGCTGTCATAAACAGAGTTATAATCCAACAGACCCCCACGAGCTATATTCACCAGCAGACCACCCTACAAAAAGTGATTCATCCATCACAAGTTTCAGTTTATAGAATTAGGGGCTCAAGTTGTTTCAGCTTCTGCCATACGAAAATTCTTTTAAAACAAGACTTAATATATTTCCTTACCATCCTTTCACATAGAAAATACAGTAGCTATTGTTTTCTCTTGAAATAAATAAGTAAAAAAAGAAATAATAATAACCACTGAAACTAAACATCATAAACAAATAAAGTTTGTAGTTATAAAAACTAACCTTTCTCATTGAAGATATGAATTTCTTGTTTATAATACCAGCCTGCATATTGATGAAAACTTGTAAGTCACAAGAACTGCAACGTCACTGAGAATAAATTATCTGGAAAAGTCAAGGGGAAGAAAGTGTCTGACTGTTTCACTATTCATTGACAAGCAGCAGACAACTATGTCAGATTTCTTTGCGAACTCATATATATCTTCATGACAACCTTTCTCATCAACCAAATCCTCGTGTGTACCATTTTGAGATGTTAGTTCTAAAAAACAAAATAAAGGTATTAAACCATGGACAGATAACTGAAGCAGGTTTATAAAAAAAGCAAATTATATATTATATGACACCTGTAGTGTTGTGCCCATTTGGAACATATGAGGCCCAATTTCGTTTTGTTGCAAGAATCTCGACTCCAAATGGACGAAGACGTTTTGCCAACTCAGCGCCAATATTTCCATATCCCAGAATGAAAACCTGCAAATGATATTAGACCACAAATGTGTACAAACTTAAGAAGCAAATGCCAACCACCTACATGCAAAACTTGTTTAGGTCTTCGTGTTTTGCAGGTAGATCAACCAAGAGGATCCACGATGATATATCTTCTAGTTTACAACAGATTATCTTTCATCAGAAACATAGAGAAACAAGACTCGCCTAAAACATTAAACTGAGCTTACCGTCTTTCCAAACAATGTACTGCCAATAGGTTCTCCAACCTTTTTCTGCCTTACAGCAATTTGCATCTCATTCTGCAGAACCAAATTTTGAGTGAATATAAATATATAGGAAACAAGAGGGAAAAAATAATTAGAGGGACATGTTAGAGAAAATGGGTAAGCAAAAAGGATAAACAAAACATAGCAGAATTAAAAACATGCTGATGGTAGAGATAGACCATGCCCTAATTCAACATCTTCTTGGTAAAGAATCATACTATTAAATGATTAGATTACCACTACGAAAAGAGAAATGTATGTCTAATTGCCATGTTACAAGTTGTACCAATCGAAAGATTTAATAATTAGCTCTATTTATCACTGCCTGGTTAAGAAACATACTATTAACGATCTGTCACAGTGGTCAAAAAGGCAGCAAATAAGGTCAATGAAATTGGTGATGTTATTAAGCATTTCTCTGGATGAAATGTGCATCATATTGTTTATTTTATTTTTGTGTTTTATGCAAAACGTTAAAACTACAAATAACTCTATTCTTGATTAATAACTGGCCTCTACTTGTGATCGGGTTTCATATTTTAATTCTCTTAACCAATCCTATACTTTGGCAGTTTGAATTATTATAATTCAAAAGGGAAAAAAGGAAAATAATTTGGCATTCGGAATCAAGTGAGATTTAATATATGCATAGAAAATGAACCAAGGCATGGAGTAACAATGTTACTGATTTTTGGGACTAAGAAGTTCAATGACTAGTAAAACATCATCATCTGGTCTTCTTGAAGCAATTATAGGCCCCAAAGAAAATTCACTATCAAGTATACACTAACAAATATATGAAATGGAAACTAGTAGCAACCAATCTACTGGCGTAACAGAGATAGGAATGAAAACTGAGAACCTACTTGCTTGCGGAGAAGACCTAACATGAAATAGATAGCCATTTCAGCACATGAAGCAGCATTTCCTGTTTTCCCACTAGGAATTCTAGCAACTTTGATTCCATTGTTTGTAGCAGCAGCTATATCGATACCTTCATTAAACAATAAAAAATAATAATTGAAGTAGTAGAAGTAGCTGGACTTCTTAGAACCGGAAACTGCATTTCAACTGGTGAGTTCAGAACATAAAGATTAAGTACATAGATATAACCTTCTATCCCGACACCATACTGCATTATGAGCTTCATTCTAGTTGCACGAGCAATAACATCTGAATTAAGCTTCATGCTTTTTACCACACAGATATCATAGTTGCCGATAAGACCAGGTATACTATCAAACGGTAGATCATCAACCTATAAAATAAAACGTATAGAAGATCAATAGACTAAGCAATCATCATAGAACAAATGTTTGCTATCTAAAATATATTTTATTAATCAAACTACCTGGATTAGCGGATAGTTGTGCAAATATTCTTTGGTGTAGATATGTGAAGCAGGAAAGTGAGGCCCACAAAAGAGAACACGGGTGTTAGCCTTGCCATCCTCACACATGTTTCTTATGTGAGCATTCCAAAAGTACCTGCACCAAGAAAATACAGTCAGCTGATACATATAATTTCATAATTGCATATTATAAACAAAAAAGCCTTTGGCTTGCCCTTCAGAAAGTTACACAGAAATGGTAATGTTACAAATTCAGAAGACATTTTCACAAAACCAACTGTCTCCTACAAAACCAGATGTTGTCTGGAGATAACAAGTTGATGTTATACTTACTTAAACAGGAAATGCAAACTATTTGATTGTCAAGAATCTCTATAAACCTAACTGCATAGTGTTGTTAAGGATAAAAATGGACTGAAGGAGATTGTGAGAAAACTTGAGAATGATGGCCTATGCTAGGGGCCACGGTTCGGTTTAGAACCATGAAACCGGACAGGACAGTAACATTAATCTGTATATATTAGATATTTTATTTGTATTAAGTGTCATTACCAATTTAATTTATGTATTTAGTAATGAAGATTTGAAGAATGACACCAGAATCTATTTCCCTTAAGTAAAGTGCAAGTGGGCTAAAGACCTTACCAGTTTTTTCTTAATTTAATTTGATAATTAGCAAGTTAGCGTAGAGATGGTTGAGGAAATTACTTGCGAAGTTTAAAAGTATGCAAGCTAAGTACATAATTTTGTTGGAATCTAAAGTATGTTATTGTATATATGTTACTGTCAATTGTCAACATCTTCTTCTCGGACAGGTTTTCCATTTTCATTTTTGTGTATTTTATATAAAAACATAATAAAGTTCAAACCGGAACCAAACCGTTAGTAATGATTTAGTTTGATTCTATTTCAAATTTCAACTATTTGGTTTTGGTTTTGGATAATCATAAACAGTTACTAACAGTTCGGTTAGGGTTGTTCACAAACAAGCCGAGCCGGATCAGCTCGGATTGTAAACAAGCTGAGTCCAGCTCGGCTCATGGCTCGTTAGCTTGTTAAATTAAAGACTAAATTATTATTTTTAATAATTGTAAATTAAATTTATATAATATTATTTAAACAAATCATAAATATATAGTAAATTTGATACTTTCTAATTAAAAGAACCTAGGTATATAATTATAAAGGATGATCATAGTCGATGAAATACCAATATTGTATCATTGTCTCAACGAGTTAAAATAAATAAATATAAAAGTTTTAATATTTTGCTTTTATATATATGAATATAATAAAAAGACAAAATTAACTGTTGAGGCCCCTTCGGATTATAGATTAGAATCAATCATGGATGAACAAATCATAGAGTATGCACTGATTGTGCAAGGACTCGATGGAACACAGGGTCAACCACCACACAAAAACACACACAATAGGCACTGCAATTCCACACAAATGTCGATTACAAGATGTCCTATTTATAGATCAATACGACGGTTAATAACTAACTAAACTAACACAATTAACCCCTAAATTTACCGCTAATTTAAAAGTTAAAACAGTTTGACTTTTATTTTTAATTTGTAATTATACTAAAATTAAGTAAGATTCTTGATCAAATTACTTCCAACATTAACAATTTTAAATAAACAAGTTGGCTTGCGAGGCCAAGGGGAGCTCACATTTTGAGCACGTAAAGTAAATGAGCCGAAGCGCGATATTTTATATTTAAACGAGGCACTTTCGACTAGACTCGTTTAGAGCGCAAGGTTTGATTCACAATCTGACCTAGAAACTATCAAAACCGTAGTGTGAACACCCTGGCCTACGGCTACCAGTGCAATTTGATTGTTTGATATGAAAAAGCAAATCACAATTTCAGTATCGAACCTCAATTGTGGAACAGAAAACGTAGGGAATTTGTATCGGACACTACAGGAGACTGAAGCTAGTAAAAGTACGATAGAAAAAAGGAAGAAACGTACCCCAATAGCCTTCCACGAATCTTGAGGTTTAGAGAAGTGTGAAACCTAAAAAACATAGTGCAATACGTAAAATTCTAGAGCTCCAATGGCATTAAGGTTTGATCCTCGAGGAAGATGATCAATACATACCTCGATTCACTATTTGTCGTCGCCGATGAAGAAAGATGCTAGGGTCTAAGCAAACACATACCCCTAACGCTTTGCTGCGGTAGGTCCGTCCGAGGGCTTGCATACAAAAACGATTTATTAAATGAAAACCTACCTACCCCACGGTCAAACCCCATGAATCGGGTGTATGACGCGCTTTCTCCAAGCAAGGGAAGCTTTTGCCTTCGATCAACTTCTATAATTAAAGTAAAACTTATTTTCAAATGTATTTCAACAGTAAAATACAGCTTGCTATCTCTAAATCTTTTATGACTAATATAGTGCCAAAATTATTCATTTTTTGTTTTAGATCTTTTATGTAGATCATCATATAATTTAATCACCATCATAACGGATCTTGTTTCAATAAGAACATGCACCAAATCAACATGTTTATAATTCTTGAATTTGGTGTACCCAAATGATAATACCAAGCCGTTATCAAGTTAAATTCAATTTCCAAAATGACAAATAGTATCTTTAAAACACCACTGTGTAAGGTTTTATGTAAGGCTGATACATATAAAACATCTAAAGTCTTTCATGCATGCATGCACTAAAGTGCAGAGTAGAAATGTTTAAGAAGTTTTACACAACGCACTTGAAAATATTCGATGTGTAAAATCTTTCGAATCTAAGACCAATATCTTCCAAAGCCAAAAGTAAAGTCTTCTGAAACTTGAAAGACAAAGTCTTCCGAAGCCAAGAAATGAAGACAGATTATCTTTCGAAAACTTTTGAACACATATTTTATCTGATGTACTTTATCAAAAAGCTAGACCACCTTTCCGCTGCAACTCTGATAAGTCACCAACTATCATAAGTTGGTTAAAAGGTCCATGTTTTTTGTAATTGTACATTGAGGTCTTGAGTCTGTGTTTTCTACTTTATGTACTTTTATCATTTTTGTAATATATTATGATGTGAGTTATGGCATGTCATAGTCACTAGTCAAAAGACAATTTGCATTTTGACTCTACATTTGATTTTGTTATCTAGTTTAAATGTATCTAGCTAGCCTTCAAAGTATGACCGACTATAGGATGTAGTATAAAGTATATCAGGTCTTTGTAACTTTCTTTTAATGCTTGCACATTTGTAAAATAACTTAAGAGCAATATACATCATCCTTGAAAACCATATACTTCTTGTGTTTTGTTTTTGGTTCTGTCTTATTGTTTGCAAGCATTCTAAGTATCATTCTTATGTGTTACCAGTTTCCTATTTGACCTGTTAAGTGTTCTAAACAAACTCTTCTCATTGTGTGTTGTGTTGTAAGTGACCAACCCCTTTTAAACGGTCATGCAATTGGTATCATAGCATTCCAGACTCTTGATTGTAAGATCTCCCCATCTTAAGATCCCTCTCACACACAAAATACTTAACATCTCAAATAGCAGCTATCACAAAAGCTTATATGGAAAATGGAACCATGACAAAGTTCCCACTAATCAATCCTGAAGACTTTGACACTTAGTGCCAACGAATGGAAGGGTTCATCAAGTCACAAGAATCCAGGATGTAGGAATCTGTTTTCTTAGGGCCTTTCATACCAAGCACTTCTTCAGTTGCTGCTGGAGGTGGTATGATACCAAAGGTTGTGGCTGATTATTCTGATGAAGACAGGAAGAAGATAGAGATTGATCAGAAAGCCATGATAGCCCTTCAAACTAATCTTCCAAACTCTATATATAGAGGCTTCAAGAAATGCGAAACAACTAAATAGCTGATGCACTAAAGCTGATGTATGAAGGGCCAACTGAAGCCAAGGAGAACAAGAAGGAACTCCTAAAGCAGCAGTTTGAAAACTTAACCTTTAAAGCAGGTGAAATCATGACTCAACAATACTTCAGGTATGTTGAAATTGTGGATACTCAAGCCAGGTCAAAGACAAATGGTGGGCAAAGTAAAGTGTAACAACTGTAACCAAATCGGTCACTTTGCAAGGGAGTGCAAGGCACCAAAGACAAATGGTGGGCAAGCTCAAGCCAGGTCAAACTACACTAATAGAGCTACCTAGAATATGAAGCCAAAACATCAAGTTGCAGTTGCTATTGAAAAATGAGGCTTTTATTGGAGCTTTCAAGTGGAAGATACATCTCCAAACCAAGCACTTATGGCTGACCATGATGAAGAAAGGTATTAGAATATCTCTGTTCACCTGAATATATTACTAAACTAAATAGATACATGTCCTACAACTTATGTTAGGACCGTATACGTCCGGAGTATTAACTGATTTTGCGTGAAACCAGATCAAATAGTGCGGACTCCTATTTGATTGGCAATCCAATCAGTGAGAACGCAATCCCGATCAATCTAACGATTAAAGAAACGTTA
>BJCM01255159.1:0-14335 GCA_018326385.1 Flaveria bidentis
TTCAAGGTAAGAATTCATGCTTTTATGGTGTTCTTGACTGGTTATGTCCTCGGGTTTATGCTTATGTGTGTTTGTATGTGTTCGGGTATGTTTTTAATGGGTTTCTAGGCGATTGAATTCAATTTGCAAATGAGTTTGGAAGAAGCCATACTCAAGAGCTGCAAAGGTGAGTTCTAGAACCCCTCTTTTAATGGTTTTAACTGATTTTGGGGCTGGATATGCATAAATGTATGTTTTTGTTAATTGGGTTTCGGACCCGTATGCTCGTATGCATGTATGATGATGCTATGATGTGATTATGTTCACGTTTACTGATGTATGATGATTTTTCTAAGGCTTAGGATGTGAGATTTAAGCTCAGAACATGATGTATGGTGAGTTGAAATCGAATATGATGTTTTAGGTTTACATGTTAAGTTTTTTTTTAATCTGCCTAAGTGTTTGGAAGTTAATGCGGATGAGGCCATCCAATGCGGATGAACAAGTAAGAGTTAATGCGGATGAGGCCATCCAATGCGGATGAACAAGTAAGAGTTAATGCGGATAAGGCCATCCAATGCGGATAAACAAGTAAGAGTTAATGCGGATGAGGCCATCCAATGCGGATGAACAAGTAAGAGTTAATGCAGATGAGGCCATCCAATGTGGATGAACAAGTAAGAGTTGATGCGGATAAAGCCATTCAATGTGGATGAACAAATAAGGGCTAATGCGGATGAGTAATAGGATCAAATGCGGATGAACACTTGGAAATTTCTGACTTTTGGGAGAAAAAGGAGTAATGTAGGCTTTGACCTAGGGGATTCCCTGGGGGTTATGTAAGTTGACTATTGAGGTCATAGATGGTATTATGGGCATGTAATGTTATGTGCTTGATGTTGTGATGATGATGATGATGTTGCATGATTATGCATGATGTATGTTAGGTATGTATGATGCCCTGCATGATGATGTATGAATGATATGTTTATGTTCCTTATGATGATGTATGTCTATCTTTCCCACTGATGAAGGTACTGTGGCCAATTGGTGCTAGGCACCACTAATGAAGGTCTTTTAAAGGCTTAGGTCTAGTATCACGAGCATGAAGGGCATTGCATATGACAATGGTATACCTGTACTTTACCTTAGGTACAGTGACCACCTGGTGTTGGGTACCACTGATGAAGGTCTTTTATAGGCTTAGGCATAGTATCACGAGCATGAAGGGTAAAGTTCATGGTAATGATGAAAGTAATGAATGAAATGATGAATGAATGAATGTATGAACGAAAGAATGACGAAGATAATAATGATATTATCTATATGTACGTATGATTTATGATCGCATGCAATTTTAATGAAAGGTTTTAATGAAAGTAAAAGTATGTTTTATTATAAAACTATAACTCACTCAGAAACACTGACTTTTATGCATTTTCCAGTTGGCAGGTATTGTTGCTGAGGATGGTACGAGGCAGCTGCTCAGCTCTTTTGGATGGCATCCATTTATATAAAGCTTTTGTGATGTAATACAACGATGAAATTTTGTAACCAACAAACGATGCATTGTATTGCAAAAGTTTTTATGATGAAATGAAATGCCATTTTAGAATGTTTTCCGCTGCAAATGTTTATTTAAAATATCTGTAAAGGTATGTTTTGTGTGCAATGGTTGGCCAGCTGTAAGCGTCCCGGGAACGGAACCTTACATTGAATGACTTATTTGACTTGGCCAGTTTTGTCATCCGAAAAGGCTATATGCGGCGTATGGCCCTATACGATGTGTATAGCTTTGATTTTTTTATGCGACTTAAGATTCTTTTTGTTAATATATAAACGCATCACATATCAAATGAATGCGCTAGTATTTAAAATTTATTCATTTTTTTGGAGGAAACATTTAATACTTCGAGTAATTGATAGTAATCATAACATTTAATCTTCACAAAAACATATTATCAGAGGAAATTTGTGTTATGTAGTTCAATATTTTCTTCTGCCACATAATTACTAGGTAAACATTTGATTCTTATTTGACTAAGTATTTACATACATATATACATATATTTGAATTGGATAATTAAAAAGTGTTTCAACTAACTCAGGTCCATCGGAGCTATTCGGTTACGGTAAACTTATATAATTTTTCAAGATTTTTTATCATAACCGACCAGTATCGTGGAACCTGAGGTAGTTGAAATGATTAGTAAGTAATCAACACATTTATGTGTACATAAGTATGCATATAAATATAATAAGAGTTATAGTTTATCATAACCGAAATAGTTGAACCACAAAACCCTATTTTTTATAAAAAAAATCACAGTTTTCGTATAGTGCATTACTCTATGTGAAAGGTTGCTTTATAATACGACTAACAGTTATACGCGGCATATTGGCACATACGTCACGTATAGGTGTTAACAAACAACCTATACGAGGTGTATAGTACCATAGCTACGTATAGGTATCAGACGTACTATAAAAGTGTTTTGTACACGGTATGAATGTACGCAGCGTATGGGCCCATACCCCACATGCGTGGCAAACCTATACGTGGCGTATGGGTCCATACGTCGCATATAGGTGACAACTAACCACCTATACGTGGTGTATGGGTCCATATGCCACGTATAGGTACAATCAAATTCGAAAGGACACAACATTCGTTATCAAATATATAAGAACTCATTTGATCTTTTTCGAAATTGTGAAAATTTCAAACGTATGTTTCTTGCAAAATATCACAGTTTTTTTATTTGTTTGTTATGTCGTTTTGGGATGGCAACTATTTGTTTGGTAAATATTCAAATGAATGTTAAGTGTTTCGTATGTGGCGGATAGTAATCAAGATGATTCGTATGTTTAATTTTCTTATAAAACAAGATTGCTAGATGTAAACCAATTGTATGTTCGTGATGATGAATTCGAGTTTTGCTGAGAATCAAGTTACGACCCGCAACAAAGTAATATAAACTATCTTTCGAGTGATGAAAATCAGAACACGAAAGTATTGTTTGAAACGTGTCAAGAAATTTTATCACTCAACGAGCTAGTCTGTTGAGTTGTTAATAGGAGACGTGAAAATGGTTACGTCATTATCACACGAAGATCAAAGAAAAAAGAAGGTCAGGTCATAAAGGTATGACTTATTTGTGATCATGGTGGTGAACACAAAAATAAAGCAATAGTTAGACGATCTGGTAGCAAAAAAATCGGATGTCCTTTTAAATTAGTAGGGATATACGACAACAAACGTCGTTTGTGGAAATTATAGGTGGAAGTGACGAACATAACCATGATCCCGCTCAACATATAGAGGGACACCCATTTGTAAGAAGGTTTTCTCAAAACGAATACAATTTGGTAGAGTAGCTTACTAGCATCTTATCAGTTTTAAAAAAACATAATCCTAATAAGGCATCCATAACCAAAGACGAATACAACGATCAATATAAGATAAGAAATGAAAAAAAGTCGGTGAAACACCAATGCAAGTTTTAGAAAACCTTTTACCTTCTAAAAGGTACGTTTATTAGACCTGGGAAAATCCCGATACAAATTCAGTAGAAGATATATTTTTTTGTCATCCAAAATCATACGACACTTGGAATGTATTCCCGCACGTGCTAATGATAGACGCTACATTTAAAACAAACATGTACGAACTTCCATTTGTTCATATTGTTGGTGTGACCTCTACACACAGGACATTTTGTGTTGCTCATGCGTTATTTGTAAAGAACGTGAAGATAATTTTGAATGGATGCTTAATGGATTGAAAAATATGTTAAACAGGTGTATGGAGCCGCACATCATAATAATAGACAGAGATCTTGCTTTGATGAACGCATTTGTTAAAGTATTTCTGAATGCTTCAAAGTATTTATGCAAGTGGCAGATTGATGAAAACATCGCGACACATTGTGAAGCAAGTTTTACGAAGGATGAATGGCGAAAGTTTAAATATGCATGGGCACGTTTGTGCGAATCTCCCACATCGGAGATTTACGAGTACAATTATAACCTTCTTTACGAACGACTAGTTGCAGAGAAGCGAGAAAATAAGTTTTTCATTATATACATACATAGAATACGGTAAAATATAGAAAAATATTTTAATTATGTTTTATTATATTTTCAGAAGTATTGTCATATATAACCAAAAACTAGTTAAAGAGTTACAAAAAAGTTGTTTGTATCAGCCTGGACTAACTCAAATCGCAAATTTGGCCAACACACAATAAATAGAGTTGAGAGTCAGCATGTAAATTTAAAAAGATATCTTAAATCAAAAAATAGCTCACTAGATAGACTTGTGGAGTTTGTAGATCAATTGGTAAACGCACAAGAGATAAATTTAGAAGAAAGCTTTGAGATAATTAAAATCATGAATGATCATAAACTCTCGCTATTTGATTACCTACGAGGAAAGGTTTCACACAAAACTTTTGATTTATTAGTTGCCGTAAACACTAAATTTCATGTGATGTGCTTACAAATGCAAGGTGTGGTTGTCATCTTTTCACTAGTTGTGTCTTGCCTTGTGCTTATCGGCTGGAAAAAATATGAATATTCTGGTAATAATCGTTCCATCTTTATCATTTTTTTGTTACAGTAATGAATTATATATTAATTTATAATTTATAATGCAGGCACTAAAATTCCACTAGATGCAATTGACATAATTTGGACGAAACATGATAAAATTAAACAATCATTTATGGTAGATGAAAAAGTTGATATTGAAGAAGAGATTAAACATGTGAAACAACAAATAATGACACAACCCACCGCAGTAAAATTTAGTTTGGCGGAAAAAAAATTGTGTATCAATGGAAAAATAACACAAAGCGCATGTTGTTCAAACATATATCCGTGGTCGTCTAACGTTAAAGGTTCAATAGCAAAAGTAAGACACTCAGCATAAAACGTGGGACATGCCAAGACATATCTCATTTACTGCAAGAACAACCTTAGCGGTAAAGCAACAAAAGCCCGTCATACAATTTAGTCGTTCCACATCTTCTAAAGTGTCACAAAGTACTAATGAGTTTTCATTTATTGTCGGAGCTCAATAATTAAACAATATCAACAGGTTAAAAAAATTGGATTTCATCCATCTTTCATCGGTATATTTCACGTATACGAGATGTTCAACCCAATAGGAATTATGGTTTTCAATCTATAGTTTTAGGCTTAGGGTTTAACGAAAATAAGTGGATGTATGTGTGGAAACAACTTTTAGAGCAGTTGGACAAACATGAATTGGAATACAGAGAAGTATTCGATACTTTGTACCCGGACAGTATAACAACTTGTGTCACACAATAGATTCGTAACGAGTGGAACCTATGCTAGAATAATATTGGATGACAATTCCGTATACGGGAATAGTGATTGCTCAAAATTTTGGTATTATTCTTCATCTATTAAATAATAACGGTTGTCAAATATTTCTCCCCTTTTGGGCTGATCCGAACAGTATGATGCCTCATCATGTCATGTCGATTGTTCATGTCAACAATAGTCATTTCATCCATACTAATTATATGGAGATTATCTGATGCCTACATTAAGTAATCTTTGGATTCTTAATCGAAACGTACGTGCTATAGAATGGGAGATTATGTATAGAATTCGTATCTTGGAATACAACGCAATAATAGAAAATAATCGAGAAACCCCAACTTATATAAACTTATTTTAATTCAAAATTTGTAATATTTAATATGTTTGTATTATATTTTATTATTATTGTATTCGTATCTCTTGAATATTTAAATGTTAAAATAGTTTAAATTCAATTTTTCAAAAGTTTAGTAAATATAAGAATATAAAATTCAAATTTTAAAATTCAAAATATATTTTCAGAAAATACAATTCAAAATTCAAGCTTCAAAATTCAAAATTTTAAATTCAAAATAAAAAATATATATATAAATCAAAAAATAAATTAAAAACATAATAATAAATGCAATTATAGGCCGCGTATGGCCCCATAAGCGGCATGTAGGTCTTCACACCAAGTACATATTTTGGACTTTTCACATTTTGACCCTACCACACACTTTCAAAACCAAAAACCCTCTCGTATATGCTGATACTACACATATGTTCGTCAATTTTTCTACATCCAGGTATGTATTATTGTTCTTACATCTTTATTATGCTAATCGTTGACTAATTTAAACTTTAAAGTAGTGTTTTATGTGTTATAATCGTTGATTTAAAAACTGATCAAATGAACTATACGCAGCTTTGTACCCGCGTATAGGGTTATACGCGGTGTATAACTCATATGTTGAGGAAGTATACTCGGCGTATAGCCCTATACGTTGGGTGGTGGTGGTGTATAGCTCATATGTTGAAGACCTGGGTATGGCACCATGCGTGGGTACCCTATACACTGCGTATATGGGGGTGGGTAGGTGGGTGGGCTATACGTGGGTATGACACTATAAGTGGGTACCCTATACGCGGCATATAGGGCTATACGCAACGTATAGGAAGGGTAGATGGGTGGGTTATACATGGGTATGATGCATACTGGGCACCCTATACGTGGCGTATACTTAGGTACGTAGGTGTGTGGGTGGGCTATACGTGGGTATGGTACCATACGTAGGTACCCTATACGCGGTGTATTAGGCTATACATGGCGTATAGGGGGTGAGTCGGTAAATATTTTGAAGTAACTATATGTGTTGTATTTGTTTTAAAACCTTTGTATTTATATTCATTTTCTTATGCAGATATACCTTCTGATTCAGAGATTGAGGTTGACGTTGACATTATTGCCAATCATTCTTGGCTACTGTTTGTGCCCGGGTCCACGCGAAGTGCTCAAAAATCATACGTATGAAGATCGGTCATCAAAAGGCCTTCGATTGGGAGGTGATGGCCGAGCTCGGAAAGCATGATAGACTTGCGGGTATTATCGGAAATGATACGCCATGGTGTCTTTTATTTGAGATCGCGTGCTTACCTTCTTACCAAGAGCTGATGATGGAGTTTTTATCCACTCTACTTATATACATCCTAATAAGATGAAGGAGGACGATCAGCGTTCCTAGATTTTGTTTATGCTATGTGGACATTCACATCAGATGTCCATTGAGCAGTTTGTTGTTATCTCGGGATTTTTTGAGCCAAAGAGTGCTACCCCTCTATTCACCGAGGGTATTACTAAGATTGAGTAGACTCGATTGAAAGATTGGTGGCCTCAAATTGTCGGAGGTCCGTTTTAGAGGACTAAGAACAGGGTCACTTGAATTAGAGATCCTCTCATTTGTTACTTGCATCACATGATTGCCACATTCATCACGGGACGTGGCAAGAGTCGGGAGTGGTGTACCATTCCCGCCTTATTTTACATATATTGTTTGCTTACGGGGACCAGGTGCAACTTGGCGAGATGTTTGGTAGAGTATTTTGCTTCATATTATTATCGCCAGGAACAAGAAGTGGTGTACGGTGGTGCGTACATCACGGTGTGTAAGGCCCCGTTCCCGGGACGCTTACAGCTGGTAAATCATTACACATAAAACATATATTTTCATCATATTACTTAAAAATGTTACAGCGGAAACATTTAAACAAAACATTCCATTTCAATATAATAGCTTTTGCAAAATAATGTATCGTAATCCAATTACAAAACCCAAGTTGCATTACATCACAAAAGCAATATAAATGTGGATGCCATCCAAAAGAGCTGAGTAGCCGCCTCATGCCATCCTCAGCAACCATTACATGCCAACTGGAAACACATAAAAGTCAGCGTTGTTGAGTGAGTTCTAGTTTTTAAGATAAATCATACTTTTCTTTCATTAAAACCGTTCATTACTTTCATGCGATTATACATCATACGTACACATAGATAATAGTTATTATCTTCATCGTTCAATAACTTTTGTTCATTCATTCATTCTTACTTTCATTCGTTCGTTCTTCATTACATCTTTTCCTTTCGTCAAAACCATGAACTTTACCCTTCATGCTCATGGTACTGGGCCTAAGCCTATCATAGACCTTTATTCACGGTGCCCAGCACCTCTAGCCACAGTACCTAAGGTAAAGTTCAGGTATACCATTATCATGTGCTATGCCTTTCATACTCATGGTACTAGACCTAAGCCTATAATAGACTTTCATTCACGGTGCCCAGCACCTCTGGCCACAGTACCTAAGGCAAGCAACAATGTGCATCCTCCCAGGGTTGCGAACCCGCACAACGTTGGGCTAACACCTTTTAATGGCGTGTCCCGACATACAATGCTTGCAAGACTTTCATTACTTTCATCGTTCATTAATGCATGCACTCATCATGTTCCTCTTCTCATTATCTTTCACTTTAAGTTACATAATACTTCATTTCATTCATTAACATTCATCGTAAAGCTACGGAAAGATAAACATACATCATAATAAGGAACATTAACATACACAGTCATCATCATCATACATGGCAGCATCATACATACATAGCACACATAATGCATCAACATGCAACATCACCATCATGCCCAACACAACCTCTAAGACCTTAACAGTCGTCTTACATGAACTTACGAGAACTTCCATGTCAAACTTACATTTGCACTTTCCCCCGAAAGTCAGTAATTTAAACTACGCTCTTCCTCGGGTACACCAGCCCTACTTGGGCGTATGGGCACCCTTCAGTCGCATGGCCTCCAGGCGACTGAACATCATGCGAATGGACCAATGCAGATGAACACCCATGCGAATGAACACCCAATCGTGCGAATGGACCTCATGCGGATAAACACCCATGCGAATGGGCCCTCAGTTGCATGACTCCCCATGCGACTGGCCCCTCAATCATGCGAATGAACATCAATTGTACGAATGAACCTCAATCGCACCTCATTCGACCGTATGGCCTCCATTCGGTCCAATAGCCCTAGCTGATGTAGAATGCAGTTCATCCCGAACCCAATTTGCCATTTTCGACCTCCAAGCTCATCCAAACCCATTCTAAGCCCAAATCAACCATCCTAAACCTTAGGAATGCATACTACAACACCATTCAAGCTCACACAAGCTCAAAAGCAAGACCCAAACGAATCATACACACACATACACATACACAAACGGGTCAACGCACACACATATCCAAAAACCTGATTTCAGATGTGTTCCAGCCCCAAAACCATTCAAAAACGTGTAAAAGAGGGTTCCTAGAACTCACACAAACAACCATAACAAGAAGAGCTTCGATTGGACCTGCCACACAATGATTTTGCTCTCTTGAATCAACCCGAACCAATATTTTCTCTCTTTTCTTCCTTTTCTCTCTTCTCTTCCTCTATGTGGCAGAATGTTGGAGATGTGGGGAGGGTGTGGGCTACCCTCCCCTCTTATTTTCCTTCTCTTCCGAACTTTCTCGTGTTTTGGCAAGTTTGGTCCCCCAACTTTGTACTTTATTTCTTTTTCTTCTTTCGTCGGCTTCAAAGAAAATATCCAGGTGTTACAAGTCCACCCCCTTATATAGGTTTCGTCCCCGAAACCTGTTATTCCTCGAACAAACGTGGGTAATGCTGCCTCATTTCTTATTCGGTTTCCCACGTTGACTCGGATCCCTTACTGTGCTTCCACTGTACACGCACAAGAGGAACCATTTTATTTCTCAGCCTCTTTTCCTTTTGATCGATGATTGCCACTGGTTGCTCCACATAATTGAGGCGCTGTCTACTTCGATATCCTCCAGTGGAACAATCATATTCATCCGCCAAGCACTTCCTTATATGAGATACGTGGAATGTCGGGTGAATTCCACTTAACTCATTTGGGAACTCCAATCTATAGGCCACCTCTCCTACTCGAGCAATGATTCAGAAAGGGCCTATGTATCTCGGGCTCAACTTGCCCCGCTTTCTGAAACAAATGATACCATTCCAAGGTGAGACTTTCAACATAACCCGGTCACCCACCTGGAACTCAATAGGTCTGCGTCGTTTATCGTCATGGCTTCCTTCATGAAGGATTTGATACTTTCAAGCTTCTCAGTCGTAGCCTCGATCACATCGACGCTCCCTAACTCTTTATGACCAATATCACCCCAACACACGGGTGTTCTGCATCTCCTATCATATAGCATCTCATAGGGTGGCATACCAATAATGGCATGATAGCTATTGTTGTATGAGAATTCAGCTAACAGTAAGTGGTCATCCCAACTTCCCCCGAAATCAATAACACATGCCCAAAGCATGTCCTCCAATGTCCAAATGGTCCTTTCTAACTGACCATCAGTCTGAGGATGATAAGCCATGCTAATATGTAACCTCGTCCCTATAGCATCATGGAATTTCTTCCAGAATTTGGAGGTAAACTAGGTGTCACGATCAGATACAATAGACACCGGCACACCATGACGAGTTACAATTTCCTTGATGAACAGATCAGCCAACCCCTTAGATGAATATGTCTCACGGATTGGTAGGAAGTGAGCACTCTTCGTCAAGCGGTCAACAATCACCCATATGGCATCATACCCTTTCGGGGTATGCGGCAGCTTCGTGATGAAATCCATGGTGATGTGCTCCCACTTCCATTCTGGTATATCCAATGGTTGGATCTTCCCATACGGATTCTGATGCTCGGCCTTCACCTATAGACAAGTAAGGCATTTACTCACATACTCCACCACGTCGCACTTCATACCCGGCCACCAATAATATTTCTTCATATCTTGGTACATCTTTGTAGCACCGGGATGAATAAAGTATCGAGTCTTGTGAGCTTCATCCATGATCTTCACCCGTAGATCCCCAAAACAAGGAATCCACATCCTCCCGAATCGAGTTCTAACACCAAGCGTGTTTTCACCCAATTTTGTGACCAGACCACTCATTCTCTCAGAGTTAAGATGATCTTCTTTCAAAGTCTCATCTTGGAATTCCTTAACTTGCTTCATCACATCCGAGGTCATGATCAGCTGATATGCTTTCACCCGAATCGGCTGGGGTCTCTCTTTTCGGCTTAGGGCGTCCGCCACCACATTGGCTTTGCCCGGATGGTAATGGATCTCAAAATCATAGTCCTTTATAAGCTCTAACCATCGTTTATGCCTCATGTTCAGATCCTTTTGCTAAAAGAAGTACTTCAAGTTCTTGTCGTCAGTGACAATGGTGCACTTCATCCCGTAAAGATAGTGCCTCCAAATCTTTAGTGCAAAGACCACGGCTGCTAGCTCCAAGTCATAAGTTAGGTAATTGACCTCATGAACCTTCAACTATCGGGATGCATAGGCTATAACCTTTCCTCTCTGCATTAACACGCATCCCAACCCCGAGTAGGAAGCATCAGAATAAACCACCAGATCTTCACTTCCATCGGGTAATGACAGAACAGGAGCTTGAGTCAATCTCCCCTTTAATTCTTTGAATGCCTTCTCTTGAGCTTGACCCCATACAAATTTCACATCCTTCCAGGTCAACTTAGTTAGTGGAGAAGCGATCTTAGAAAAGTCTTGGATGAATCTTCTGTAGTAGCCCGCCAAACCCAAGAAACTACGAATCTTAGATGGCGTCTTTGGAGACTTACACTTCATTACCGCCTCCACCTTTGCCGGGTCCACCATAATCCCATTAGGATTCACCATATGACCCAAGAATTGAACTTCGTGCAACGAGAACGCGCACTTGGATAATTTAGCATACAACTTCTCCCTCCTCAACGTCTCCAAAACCTCCCGAATGTGACCGGTATGCTTTATCTCTCTATTCGAATAAATCAGGATATCATCAATAAACACAATCACTGGTTTGTCCAACATCGGCCGACACACACGGTTCATCGGATCCATAAAAATAGCTGGCGCATTGGTAAAACCAAAAGACATGACAAGAAACTCGTAGTGACCTTAACGCGTGCGGAAAGCTGTTTTAGGGATATCCTGCTCCTTCACCTTCAATTTATGGCAACCAGATCGAAGGTCGATCCTTGAAAACCAACTAGAACCTTGAAGTTAATCGAACAAATCATCTATTCTCGGTAAGGGGTATCGGTTCTTCACTGTCAACTTGTTCAGCTTGCGGTAGTCGATGCACATCCTCATACTACCGTCTTTCTTCTTCACAAACAGGACCGAAGAACCTCAAGGAGAGATACTCGGTCTAATGAACCTCTTAACAAGTAGCTCTTGCAACTGCTCCATCAACTCTTTCATCTCCGTCGGAGACAACCGATACGGTTCCTTGGCAACAGGTTGGGCACCCGGTATCAGATAAATCTGAAACTCGATCTCTCTGTCAGATGACACTCCTGGTAAGTCTTCTGGGAACACGTCTAGAAAGTCACACACAACCGGAACATCGGATAGTTGTGGTGTTGGCGTATCTACATCCTTTACATAAACCAAGTAGGCGCTACATCCACGCCTCATACCCCTTCCCGCCACTGCCATTGAGATCATTTTCGGGATCGTCGTGACCCGATCCCCATAAACAGTTACCGAACTCACTTCAGGCGCTCTCAAACAAATCATCTTCTTGCGACACATAATGTTTGCCTCGAAGTCCACTAACCAATCCATCCCAAGAACCAAATCAAAACCACCCAAGGTCATCATGAACGGTCTAACAAGAAACTTATGACCTTCTAGTTCCACACCACAGTTCTCTATCATCTCAGAAATCCTGGTAAACTTACCTATGACAGTTTCTACATCAAAGGGCGCATCGACACATCTACTACTAGCAGGCAGCTTAGCACAGAAAGTAACAGAAATAAAACTTTTACTAGCACCCGAATCAAATAACACAGAAGCTAAATTTTGGTTCACTAGAAACGTACCGGACACAACATCAGGGTCCGTCCTAGCTTCCTCCTGTGTCATAGTGAATGCCCTGGCGCTCGCCCTCGGTCCTTCACCTCCCGTCTTCTTCGCCCCGGAACCTAGAACCCTTGGCTACTTACAATCCTTACTTATGTGACCCTCTTCATCATAGTTAAAGCACCAGACCCTACGACAGTCCCTTGCCATATGCCCGGCCTTCCCACATTTGAAGCACAAGTTCGACACAAACCTACACTCCCCACTATGCTCTCTCCCACACCTACCGCACTTCTTCATACCTGCCCCCGATGTGACCACACGGCGGTCTTCCACCCGTGCCTTCTTCTTACTCGTCGAGGCATCACCCCGACCAAACCTCTTCCCCTGCCAGTTTCGATCAACTCCACTCTTCCTTCCACCTTCAGCCACCACCATCACATCCCTCTCATCATACAATCTCCCTACTAAATCCACCGCCGATTTAAACGTGCTCGGTCGGGCGGTGATCATGTGCCTACGAATATCTACCGGCAAGCCTTGAATATACCTCTTGATCTTTCGAGATAGAGGTGTCACCTGATCCGGCACCAGACGTGCCATCTCGTTGAACTTTGTGGTGTACTGCTAGTGTGTCATGGTTCCCGCCTCCAGCTGCAGGAATTCTCTCTCAACCTTATCCATTTCTCTATACGGACAGAACTCCTCAATCACCAACTTCTTCAGTTCATACCATCTCATTCTCCCGATTGCCCGACTACCCTCAGCTTGGACAATATTGTCCTACCAGCATAACGTTGAGTCCACAAAAAAGTGGGTAGCGAACTTCACTTTCTGGTCCTCCTGGCACTCACTAATATCAAGAACAACCTCTATTTCCCTCACCCACCGGTGAGTAGCAACAGCAGTGCCGTTACCATCAAAAGTAGGAGGCTTGCATCTCATAAACGTCCGGTAGTTACAGCCTCGCGCCACCTCCGACACAGGCTCTTCATCTTCCTCTTCATCATCAGACAGAACCGTTTCAGGCTCTAGATGTTCCCGTTCTCCCGAGGACCCATTCCTCTCTTTCCTTTCCCCTTCCCGTACCGCCTTGATAACCTTGGTCACTATAGACGGTAAGATCATCTGCATGACTAGGTGAACTTCCTCAACCACATCCTCTTTTACTAAGGCTCTCAAGTTGGCGCTCTCATCGACACCCTACGGATGAGGGGTCTTGGGTTCTTCATGAACTACCTTTTCCATCCTGGGTCTTCCCCTCTTGGGTCGTGGCTAAACACCAAGCCCATCACGGCCACCACCACGAGAGGCTTTCGAAGATCTACCACCAGCCATTCACACGCACACTGAAAGATTCAAACACCAACACGGTCATTCAAGGGAACAACTCAGTTTATGTCAAGTATAGTAAGTCCCTAATTACTGCAGGATCGTTGAAGGCTTTGCAAATTTACAACACAACAACACAAAGAGGAGAGTAACTCAAACTCAATCAAACAGTGAACTGGATTAACCACAAGAGATGATACTAAGAACACAAGTAATTAT
>BJCM01255160.1:0-20515 GCA_018326385.1 Flaveria bidentis
GTCTTGTTTTTTGCAAGACTTAACTCACTCTTTCACTCAACCACAATACACACTTTTATCTCACACACACAAAGAAAAAAATCTCCCAAAGAACAATCAATTTTCGTTCAAAAGGGAAGAAAGAAAGGGCTGAAAAATTCGATTTTGTTGGCAGCACTTCAAGATCTTCTTGGCTGATTCGGATTGTTCAAAAGGGAGTACATCTTGGTGTTCTTCTACCTAACAAGATTAGGTGTTTGTTTAGGCTTGTGGGTATACAAGCTTCAGGCATTCCTTTTGAACGCTACACATTCAAGAACATCATCACTTTCATCTACAACATTTGCACTAGAAAGGTTGTTTCCTATTAACACCCTATGGTTGTTTTGTGTTGTTTGATAGAATATTTTTTCACATACATTTGATCCTTATTCTTGAGTTTTGTTGGTGGTTTAATATGGCAAAAATTTTCAGATTATAAACCATATGTTAAACCTCTTATTCCGCTACGTTTTCATAGTTTAATTGGTTAAACTAAGTGTTTTATGTGACAAAACCCAACACTAGTTTCCTCTATTATCTAACACTCTTCATATGTTCTTGGAACTTCTTATACTTCTCTTCTTTTGTGACTCCTGTATGTATCTCGAATGCAAAGCAAATTCGTATGACATGTTGGAATTGAAGAGCTTGTACTATATCTTGCATATCATAGAACATTAGCCACTTGTATAATGTGTAAACATCTTTTATTGACAATTTGGTTAGCCACATAGGGTCAAATACCCGGGTAGTCTCTATCTTTCCATGTTTGTTCCTAACTATGACAACTTCTCCTGTCCTCCAATCATAATACCACCATTTGAAGTGTGCAATGAAGTCCTAAGGCATTTCCCGTAAGGGAATCTTTGGCATTGTGCACAAAAGACTCCATTTCAGCACTACTTTCGGCTTCCCAGATATCGGGTCCACTTCAGACCTACGAATGTACCCCTTCGATTGTTGAGGTCTGAAGTTTACCCACCTGGTGTGGTATTCTTTCTTTAACGCAGCCTCAAACCAACTTGACATCTTCCTTAGATTAGCATATAGCAGATCTAAGCACACCAGTCGGTTCAGTTTACCCACTAGGAAGAGTTTTCAGATCATGAGGATATCTGAAGTACTCTATCCCCTTTTCTCTTTTCACATCATAGACATTCAAGTCTTTAAAATAAGCCCATGAAATGATTTTTCTAGAAACCTTCTGATGTTACTTGACTCTGTATAGTTTGGTGTAGGCATTCAACTTTGTAGGTATGCGCTGGGACTTCATTTCAGCAAAACAAGCCGCCTATTCAGCTTTCTTCAGTTCGACATTGGCGTCTTAAGCTTGGGCCGAGCTTTCTACTTTCTCCTTTCCTTTCTCCACTTCATCTAGCTTCTCAAATGTAGCAATGCCAAAAGTATCACCCAAGTTGGGTATAACATTGCCTTCATGGTCAGCGTACTCTGGATAGTGCTCAGTTTTAATATCCTCAATCTCAATCTCATCTACATCCTGTAGCTCCTCATCACCCTGTACATCGACTTCTGGAGCATCTTTGACAATTTCATTAGGATTAAGTCGGAATATCTCAGCCAGTTGGTCATCGGTCAGATCATGAGTGATTTCTCCTTCTTTGGGAGTGTAGCTCACTAGCCTTCTGACTATCCCTTGCAAGTCAAGAATCATGGTTAATTGAGTCTTGACCTGCTGAGGGGGTTGGATACCGTATTCGTCTGTTTGTAGAGCTTCATCTGTTTGATTAGACATTAAGCACATCACACATATGTCATCATATAAAGCATTTAAACATAAAGAGACAAACATGATAATTAATTACATTAATGTAATATAATTCAAATACAAAAGCTTCTAAATACAAATACATCTAACTATTACTTTTGTCTTGAATTGTAGGTTCTTCAGCAGGAGGAGCGGAGGATGAGGCTCCTTGATCTTGATTCCTTTTAGTTCGCCTCTCCTGAGCCTGAGGATTAGAGGCTAATGCATATGCATCACCTTCCTGATCATCATCCTCATCTTGATCATTTCAGCTTAGTTCTCCCTCCTCGACATCTTCTTTAGTATCATCTTCATCCTCATCATCATCATCATCATCATCATCATCATCATCATCATCATCTTCATCATCACCCTCACCATCTTTGATCTTTAGAGGCTCACTTTTTGATCATTTTAACCTGAGCAGAATCTTCTTGTTCTTTTTCTATAGATCCTCAATCCTTATAACAGAATGGGCATTCTGCATTCCAAGCTGTGTGATCTGCTCCGCCTGAGCTGCATTAATTTCCATTAGCTGGTTGAGCTGTGCAGGTCTTTGCTCATCCGTGGTAAGCAGCTTTAGCACAATCTGGTTGAGGTTGGCTAGCTGTTCCTCTAACCTGATATTGGGTAGAGTGGATCCATGGGTCATCGGGACTTGAGTGAATGTCCCGGCTCGTTGGGTGGTGGTTGTAGTGGTGGATGTGGTGAATATAAGAAGTGTAATAGGAAAGGATGGTGATGGGGTGGCTCTGGTAGTGGCAGTAGGAGGTGTGGTAGTGGTGGTAGGAGGTGTGGTAGTGGTGGGAGGAGATGTGGTAGTGGTGGTAGGACGTGTGCTAATGGTGGTTGGAGGTGTGGTAGTGGTGGTAGGAGGTTTGGTAGTGGTGGAGGAGGTGTGGTAGTGGTGGGAGCTGTGGTAGATGTGATGGTAGCTATGTTGATAAGGGTGATCCTCCGTCTCTTGCTCTTTAAGCCCCGGGGTTGAGCCATTCGCTTGTTCCTTGAACCTTTTGAAGAAGATGCTCCCCCTGGACTCAAGGGCTTGTTAGGGTATATGCCGAATGTGTAACATCAGTAGCGACACCCCTTGACTAACCCTGGTGTCAACCAACCATTGTTATTCCCTTCTTAGAAGCCAGAACCCAATTGCCTATCATTTGACTCTTCTTCATTATGCATGAAAATTTGGTTAAAAGACGCCCTCTCTGTTTCACCATGTGTGGATGGTGGAGATGAAGTAGTAGTATAAGTGGCCCTAGATGGAATGGGGCTGGTATCTCCACCATCTTCACTTCCATCGTCATCGTCTTCGTTAGTGGGTAATACAATCGGCTCCGTATCAGAATTGTTGTCATCGTTACACCACTTCTTGCGAGAGAGTTCCACGTAGTCTTCTCGGGCCACATGCCCAAACAATCTCCTCACCGGGGGCTTCACCTGCTTGCCCCGGTAAACCTTCATCCGACCTAGAGTCGTATCATCCATCACCTCTAGAGTAACCACATTGTCTCTCTCCTTTGGCAGTAGAGGAAGCTTCTGATCAATGATCATCTGTAAAAACCATGGGTACATATAGAAGCCTTCCTTGCCCTTGGCTTCGATGTTCTCTACCATGTATGTGAAGAGCATGTGGGAGAAGCTGGACGGATGTTTCAGCACCAGAGTGACATATGCTTTCTGGATGTGGTCCGACATCTCGTTAAACCTTCCTTTCCTTGAGGCTTTATACTTCAGAATGACGTGGGCCATGTACTTGAACTGGGGGCACATGTTGCTCTTGTTGAGAACACCAACACTGATGTCCCCTGCGTACTTGGTCCAAAGAAAACATCCATGAACAGTCAGGGGATGTAGCTTGGTTGGGTAGGCTCCGTCCTCACCCAGGTCCAAGACCATCCTCTGATCGTCTTCACCAATCTCAATCTGTTCTCCGAAGACAGAGCTCCTAATACAGTGGGGCTCAACGGACCTGTCAAGTACAACACTTTCCCAGAAAGCCTGCTGAATAAATCTATACGGTGTGCATGGTGTATAAATGGCCTTGAAGATCCTCGATCTATGCAAAAAGGCAATAATCCTAGTGAACTCCGAAGTGTTCCGGGATATAGCATCAAGATGAGCACATATGTTGTGCTTGGTGTTCCTAGTCCATCTATTAGCCATGATTCTGTAACACAAGCCACATATACGTTAGATTTGTGTAAATAATGACATTTCACTCTTAAAGAACTTGGTTAATTTTGTTCAGTCATGCCAAAGGACAATACGACTGTGTCTTAGTCATACGATTGAGCTCAGTCGTACGATTGAGGCTGCGACTGAGCTTTGTCGTATGATGTGCCATGCGGTTGAGTCACTCGTGCAACTGGACTCATCCGCATGGTTCATTCGTGCTATTGAATCATACGCGCAGCTCAATCGCGCAATTGAAATTCATCAGCACGTCCATTAGCATAAAGTTGTGTTCGACACTTTAAATTGAAATCTTGATTAATAACTTGATGATAAACGTTGTGATTGGTCTCATTAGATTCACAGAAACTCAAAATAACACCTAATGTTCTTTAAGTCACCGATTATGTCCATTTAAGTGGTTTATTTTGAGAAGTTTTTCAAAGTTCTTGTTTTGAATGATTTCGGTCCTTAGAGTTTGATTAAACCGGGCATTGGTGTCGATTTCGGTCTCATATTACCAGTATATGAAGAGAACCAACGTTATTATGACAATCAATCGGTAAAAGCAATCAAATGAAATTTGGGCAGAGTATCAGTATGTTCGTGCAACTAGGGTGAGCGATTGAAGGGTGTTACAAATGTGACCGACTCCCCTCTATTTATACTGAGTTAACATTCATTCGTGTCGCTAGGCTCATTCGCATGCTTCATTCGTGTGACTAGGATTCAGTCGTGCGACTGGCTCATACGTCCTCATCCATTCGTGTGATTGGTTCATTCTGGTGTCCATCCGCATGGATTGCTACATGCTTATGATCAAATCGTGCGACTGGTCCATACTTATGGTTCAATCATACGATTGGCCCATACTTATGATTCAATCGTGTGATTGGTCCATACTTATGAGTTTGACCTCACACACATTGAAACACTTAAAACTTTTGCCTTTTGATATTGAAGATTATGACCGATGATCATCTCAGACATGACCTTGTAATTTTAAAACGGGTTGATCACCTCAGACGTGATCCTTTAAATTTTAAACATTTTGGTCACCTCAGACGTGACCCCTTTTGAGTGAGTGATTCATAGATTACGTCTAGTTGTAGAGTCCGACATCTACGTAACAAATTACTTGAAAACAAAATTTTGAAAACCACTTTGAAATATAAAACAAACATGATAGATTTTTGTATTTTTGATTCGAGATGGAATTAAACCTATTAGAGTACATCTAACCGATTTTACTTCCTGAACTGCGTTGATTATGTTAACTAGGGATCAGATGGGAACCCACAACAAGTTGAACAACTTAGTTTGAATTTAAAACCACCAATGAGGTCTACTAATCTATTGTGTTGAATCTACTGACAAATCATATAATGAACTAGCAACCTTTAGATCTACTTTCTCTATGTTACCTCAGTAGCAGACTAGTTTTACTATTATTTTTCCTTTTATTTTGCTTAGACTTCTCAAACTTATACTTTGAATTTTGCATCTGTATAATTTAAAATCTTTTAAAGTCCCAAACAATTTGTTTCATGTGTACTATCATTTTTCATAAACGTTGAATCAGAATCACAGATTTGATTTCATTTCTATTAGCTAAGTTGCCCTCCTCCCTCGTTTTTTTAAGTAATTAAATACTACACGAATTTAATACAATATTAATCTATTATCCCCCTAAAATTCTAAAACCGAAACTCTTTTTGTGTTTTTGGATTTTTAACAGATAGAAAATAAATAAAATAAAAGAAAATTAACTACACTCGTCGGACTATGAACTCTCGTCTTCAGGAATCACATAACTTTTCTTTTTCACGCCATTGACCTCTTACAGATATAAAAACCAAGGTTTATCAAATGCTTTAGTGTAGAGCTCGGCGCATTGAAAATCTGTATTTGTTTTAACCAAATCGATTAAGTGCTTTTCAAAACAGTCACGTATGAAGTGATATTTAATACCGATGTGTTTAGTTTTAGGATGTTGGACCGGATTTTTTGTTACAGCAATAGCAGCAGAATTATCACCAAAAAGAGGAGTGTTGAAAATTGCAAACCATAGTCTTGCATTTGTTGTTGAATGTAGATGATTTGTGAACAGTAACTTGCAACATCATTGTATTCAGCTTCACATGTTGACAGAACAACGAAGGTCTGCTTCTTACATTTCCAGGTGACTAACCGTCTCCCAAAGAACTAACATCCTGCTAATGTTGACTTGTAATTCATTTTGCAACCGCCATAATCCGAGTCATTATACACAGTAAGCTCAAAGTTATCGTCTTGAGGATACCACAACCCGAGTGTTGGAGTATCCTTCAGGTAACGATAAATTGTTTTGACTCCTATTAGATTGTTGACTTTTGGTTTCGCCTGATATCTGGAATAAAGACACGTCACATGATATCAGGTCGTGAAGCTGTGAGGTACAAGAGATATCCGATTATTTCTCTGTACATGGTGGCATCAACCAGATCACCATTTTCGTCGAGTGCCACGTCATGGTTTGTGGCAAGTGGAGTTCTAGCTATAGAAGCATTTTCCATATCGAACCGACTGAGCTTATCGCCTGCATACTTGGTCTGATGTAGAAATATTCCCTTTGGTGTCTGATCCACCTGTAACCCGAGAAAGAACTTCATCTCCCCCATGGCACTCATCTCAAATTCTGCTTTCATTATAGATTCAAATTCTTTACATAACTCTTCATTTTTGGAACAGAAGATTATGTCATCAACATAAATCTGTACTACGAGTAAGTCACCTTCTTTTTTTGATGAACACCCCTGCGAAAACCGTTTTTCACCAGATGAGTTGAGAGTTTCTCATACCATGCTCTAGGGGCTTGATGGATCCCGTAGAGAGCCTTATCCAGCTTGTAAACTTTGTCCCGATGATAAGGATCCTCAAATCCTTCGGGTTGACTAACATAAACTGTCTCACGGATTTCACCATGAAGGAACGCACCCTTGAAATCTAGTTGATAGACTTTGATCTTCATGTAGGATGCAAAAGCTAGAAATATACGTATTGCTTCCATCCTTGGCACTGGTGCAAACACTTCATTGTAATCTGTAATCTATGCCATCGACTTGTTGAAATATACGTATTTCTTCAACCCTTGGTCATCTTTCTTTCATTTCAACACCCATTTAGTACCAATTACCATATCACCTTTTGGTTTGTCCACAAGGGTCCATACTCCTAATTTCTTGAACTGTAGGAGTTCTTCTTGCATTGCACTAACGCATGCCTCATTGTTTAAGGCTTCACTCACATAATTTGGCTCAAATTGAGACACAAAACATCGATATGCACCATCATGAAGGTATCCATTTTCCATTACCGGAGGAATAATCAGCTGAGTATAGCTTATTTCTAGTATGTACTCCGGATCCAACATACCCAATGACATTGTACAAGGGATGATAAACATTAATCTGTGATCCAGGAGTTGTTGAAACAACCACCTTATTATCCAGATTGTTAAACTCAACTTCAAGATCTGTAGCTGCTGGAGAATGAGGTTCCGAAATGTCAGAGGCTTCAAGATTTGATGCTTGTATACTTTCACTGGTAGGAACCTGTTCCTCTTCATCAATAGTATGAGAATACGACAGATTGAAGGACTTAAAGAAACCATCATAGTCATTGAAGAATGAGCGTCCTTTCCTAGTTGGGGGGTGGGTGTATCTTTAAACATCTGCTATGTTGTTGTAAACTCTCTTGTATGCTATGTTGTATCCGAGATATATCCCTTCTTCTCCCTTCTCGCAAAACTTCCCACTTTGAGTTTCTTCAACAATGTACAAGGTGCACCAAACGGTCCTAAATACTCCAAATTTGGTTTACGTCGTTAGAGTAGTTCATAACACGTGTTTCCATGTCGCTTGACCACTAAGACTCAATTGAGCGTGTAACACGCATTTGCCTCTGCCTCATTCCAGAATTGAATAGGCAGCATTGAGTCAGCAAGCATTGTTTTGGCAGTCTCGATCAAACTTTGATTCTTTTTTTTAGCTACGCCATTCATCTGTGGAGTGTAGCCAGAGAGGAATTGATGAGCAATTCATCTTTCTCTATAGTATACCTCCATCCACTAATTCTTGAATTTAGTTCCATTGTCAGATCGAATCTGCCTAACTTTCAGCTTCTATAGTGATTCCAATATAGTTACTAGATGTTTAAGGTTTCTAATTTGGCTTTTAGAAACATCACCAAAGAGAATCTTGAGTAATCATCTGTTAGTACAAAGCAATACAGATCTCCTGCAATGCTCTTTGTGCTAATATGGCAAAACAGATCCATGTGTAAAAGCTCAAGAGGCATATCTATAGAGTTAACTTTCTTTGCCTTATGAGCCTTCTTGGTTTGTTTCCTTTTCTTGCAAGATATGTAGAAGTCTGGAAGCTGGATGTTCTTTACATTTACACCATTCACTAGATCATTCTGAATCAAGTGATTCATCTTTCTAGGATTGATGTGTCCCATTCTCCTATGCCATGAGACCGATTCTCTTTTAGTTTCCTTTGACAAGAAGAATTGAACTGTGTGATCAATTGTGGATGTTTTTGATAGATCCAAGACATACAAGTCGTTATATCTTAAAGCTGACATGAGAACCTTATCCTCCTCAATCACATAGTCCTTCTTCAACACGTAGCACTTCTTGTTGTCAAAAACAACGTTGAATCCTTTATCAATGAAATAGGAAACAGAAAGCAAGTTGTTCTGTAGTTGTTGAATGTAGTTGATCTTGTCAAACTTGACTTTCTCATTTCCTACTTTGCCTTGTGCTGTGATGTATCCTCCTTTGTTCCCAGCAAATGAAACATGTCCCCCTTTGATTTTTTTGACGTTGAAAAGGAGGGACGGATTCCTTGTTATGTTTCTAGACGCTCCACTATCAATAATCCAGGTGTTAGTGATTGCGCTATAGCGGACACCCTAGACAGTCAAAGAAACTTGTTAGTTCATATTTAGGACCCAGGCCTTAACCGGCTTGGGTGACCCAGAGGAATCACACATCATAAACTCAACCCGTTGTCCTTTAGAGGCTGAGGGCATATCTTTCTTCTTATCATTTTCACTATCGGACCCTATACTTGATTTTTCTTTCCATAAGCCAGTTTTGTGTAAGGCATGTTTATGGTAAACAGATGACTGACTTAATGTTTGAACTTTTGGTACACTAACACTCTTAGGTGGATTGTTAGATCTTATATTAGAAGATCTTGGTTGCGTGTCATAAAGTTCAATTTTCTTTCTAGGTGTCTGATAGTAAGGATAATTTGTAGAAATATGTCCTCGTTTTCTACAACTGTAGCAAGATCTTGCTTCAACAGATTGAGGAAAACTTTTATGTGATGTTGAGTTTAGTGAAGGTGTGAGGTGTGTCTTGTTTGGTTTTGTCGCTACTCTTTTAGATGTATCACCTTTATTAACAAAATTAATTGTTTTGACATTTTGAGCATCTTTAACATGCCCTTTGGATAGACTTTGATGACTAACATGTGTGTGGTTAACTAGTTTCGTCAGTTTGGGTTCTGAAATGGACTTTGGTGTACCTGACCTTACATTAACCCTTTTAAATGCATCATCCAAGTTCTCAATGGGCATCTTACCTTTTGATTTCAAAGTAGCCTCCTTCTGTTTAGTGATAGATTTCACTGGTTTACCCATGGAATCAGGATCACTAACTAGAGGAGTAGACACCACATGATCATTAATTGGATCATTATTAACTGGTCTACATTTTGTATTTAAAAGTAGCTCATGTGGTGGTGGAACTAGTTTGTATCCCAAAGCTTCCCCATTTTTTTGTTTTCTCACTGAGTTTTGTACTATGTGAGAAGAACTAGTCCAACTATGCAATTTTTGTTTTAATGAATTAACCTCAACTTCCAAAACTGCTTTCTCCTTTTTGGTTTCTTCTAATGAATTTAAATAAAACTTTATATCATAGATTGATTTAAGGCAACAACCTCGGTTTCCCTTAGTTTTTTACCAAACAATTATATCTTTTCTTTAAAACTGCACTCATTTTGTTTTAATATATGATATGCTTCAGTGCAGAGTTGTATGTCATTTACTAAGTTATCATTGTGTTCTAATAGCCTAGAAAATTTTAGATGTATCTTTTCCCTACATTTTTCATATTCTGAACAAGCATGTTTATTAAATAGTTGATCTAAAGAACTTACCTGTGAGGAGTCGGTTGAATCAACCATCAATGCAGAGGTAGTATCTTCTGTTGTTGGAGATTTTGAACTTGAACCTTTGAGCTCTACCTCAACTAAGTGGTTTACCACGGTCACAGCTTCTTCTATATCTGACATTGCTTGCACTACTACAATCTTACCTTTACTAGCTAAGCCGTCATCCAATGTTTCTGCAGAAGCAATTTTTGATTCTCCAAGAGAGACAAATCAGAAGGACGAGTATTGTCCTTTATCACCTTGGGCAGTTAGTGCTTTGGTCTCTTAATTTGAAAAACTGGTTCCAACCATGTCTTTGCCTTGATGGTTGAAAGTAGGAAATAGGTTACCATTTCCTGTTTTCTTGGGCTTCATAAATTCATGTTTAAAATGCCCCTTTTCACCACAATTGAAGCAGGTGACCTTGGTTTTGTCGAAACCAAAGGTCGTATCTTTTGTGGCTACAAGATTTTGACCCATCTTCTTAATGAACTTTTTAGCTCGCCTATCTGCACTTGCTAGAGCCCACATGATATCCATCCTTTCCAGCTCATTCTCATCAACCTACTCGTAGTCTTCATCTGCAAGATGACAATTTCCAATCTTCCCAGCAATTAAACCATCATACGATTGAACCACTGATGGTAGAAGATCCATATGCTCTTTTGCAATCGCCACTGTGATATTACCGAGATTCTCGGTCTTCAACTTCGTTGTATTGGTTTCAGGCACTATATATTGGGTAGATGATGACCCAGATGCTTCTGGTCCTGAAGTAGTGGATTGAGAAGGAACCGCGGAACGGGACACAAAAGCTATTTGAAGTGGTGCTCCCGGACCAGTTGGATTGGGAACCGAGTTGTAGAGTGACGGATTCTTAACATAAGATCCTTTCTTCGACTTGTATTTCATCCTCAGTTCCTCCTCCCTTAACTTCAAGATGAAGTCATTTATGTTCAATGGAGCAAATATATCATTCTGTCTCAGGTTGGACACAAATGAATCCCATTTCTCAGGCAAACCATCTGCAAAGCTTGAAACTTTATCTTCCATAGAAGTCGTTACACCATTAGTGTGCAACTCACTCGTTAGATGGTAGAACATGTCGATGATATCATCGAAGCTCTCATTCCCAATTGAGGAGAAGTTATCAAACTCCTTCTTGAGAGCTTTAGCCTTAAGTGCCTTTAACGTTGCATTTCCATCATACCTCTTATCTAATGTCTCCCACAACTTTTTGGCCTGCTTGTTCTCTGAAAATTGGTGAAAGGTGTCTTTCAGGATTGACTAAGTCAGCAGGGCATAAACATTTTCTCAACATTGAAGAATATCTTCTGAGCATCTTTCATCCCTCCCAATGTTAACTTCACACCATTAGCACTGACTGTGTTGTGTAACCAGCCTTAATGGATGTCCAAATATTAGGATCAACACCATTCAAATAAATCTCAATCTGATGTTTCCATTATGGATATTCATCCAACTTAATAAGCTTTGGCGGTTTGTTATGGCTTCCTATCTCATTCTCTAGAAGCAGAATATTCTGGATGCATGAGTCCTTCCAAGTTATAAATGCAGAAAACTGATCTTCCATTTGTAAAACTTTATACTTGGAGAACAGGCAGTTTCAATCGTGCGAATGAATTATACGTATGGATAACTTGTGTGATTGAAGAATGCAAATGAAAAAGGCTAATGGACTCAAACAACTAGAGTTATTCAGTCGTGCGAATGAACAATGCGGATGAGTCAATCGTGCAGATGGACAATGCGGATGACTCAATGGTGCGGATGGACAACACGGATGACTCAATCATGTGGATGGTCAATACGGATGACTTAATCGTACGAATGGACAATACAGATGACTCAATCATACGAATGGAAAATTCGGATGACTCAATCGTACGAATGAGCTATTCGTGCAACTGAAGGCTGCTATGTTTGAAAATTTTCTAACTTTGAAACTTTAACACGAATTACGATTTACACAGAATCCCTAATATGTCTAGGAAAAAATTCAACTATGATGCCTGGAAACGTTAAAAAACACCTATGAACTCAAAAATATAACTCTTTTGAGTTAAAACGTGAGTTTTGACACAATTCTAATTGAATCAAACGCAAAATCAAGAGCCAAAGCTCTGATACCACTTGTTAGGACCATGTACGTATGGAATACTAACAGATTCTGCATATATACCAAATCAAATAGTGAAGAATCCTATTTGATTGGTGATCCAAATCAGTGAGAACAATTACCCGATCAATATAAGATTGAAACTGAATGTTATGAATGAATAAATATCGATGAGAAATGATCTATGAAGTTGGACAAGCTTCCTTGGACGTTCTAGACAGCTAGGGTTCGTGTACTATGAAGTATTCTCTTTAATGTTATATTTTTCCACGAATTAAGTGGTATTTATAGGTTATGGGTTTCCAATCGTACGACTGAACCATTAGCATGGTTCAGTCATGAGACTAAATCATGCGATTGATCCATATGCATGACTGATGGTTTAGTCATGCGACTAAGTCAATCTTATGTCTCAATCGTGCGACTGAACCAATGTCTTGGTTCAGTCGTGCGACTGGTCCATAAGCATGATGTATTCATGCGTATGGTCTAAATGTGTGGTCCATTCGCATGAAGACTCATACGACTAGGTTGAACACATTTCGCAATCATTATTGACTAGAACCAAGCACAACAACCTCAAACCTATATAGTAAGTTAATTATACTTTAACACACAATAATACTATGAAATATTAAACATTATAAACATCAACCACATATTATTTATCATTTAAACCATTCATTAGATACGTGTAAGACATGAAAGACATTTACATTAAGCTAATAATTAAGTACACAAGTATCTACAATACCCAAGTAAATCTTGTAAATTAAACTATCACAAGTAAATATGATTTCCTTCCAATGCTCATTATACTTGTTGGATCAAATAAATCCACGTGCAATAAGTGTAATGGGTTGGTCATAGAGTTAACCTCTTGGGATTTGTGAGAGACTCTATGTTGCTTTCCTTTCAGGCAAGCTACATAGTTGTCTCTTCAAAAAAATTCCTTTTTGGGCATACCATGTACCAAGTTATTTTGAACCAATTTATTCATGATTTTAAAATATACATGACACATACGTTTATGCCATAAGGAAGGCTCATGAACGTCAGCTTTGGAAAGAAAGCATGATACTTCACCCAATGGGGAAGCAATGTTCATATCCAGCTTTTACATATCCCCTTTCCTAGGAGATCTAAGAAACACCAATTACTGAGGATTTGTCATCCTAGGTTTGAGGATGATGCACTCATGTTCTTTGAAGAGCATTTGATGCTTTTGATCACTAAATTGAGAAACACTTAGGAGATTGTGTTCAAGCTTCTTGACAAAGTTCACTTTGTCGACTCTTAACAAGCCATTGGATACACTTACTCTGCCTGAAATGTATCCTCTGGTCTCACCTACAAATTGAACAAGAACTCCATCAAAATGTTAAAATTGTTGAAGTAGAGATTTATTCCCGGTCATGTGCCTGGAGCATCCACTATCCACTGTCCAGACATTATTGTTCTTGTCTTGTGAATGTCCCTACATATAATGTGAAAAGTTAGTTTTGATTGGAAACCCAAGCCTGGCTAGTCTTGAGTTTTTCTATTGATGATGACATAATTGAACCAAAATGAATGGTGGAGGATTCAATAGATGTCTTTGAAAAGCAACGTATGGCTGCAACATCTTGTCTGATCTTCCATCCATCCTATGGTTGGTCAGTTTAGATGAGCTTATTGAAGCTTGAGCAGCATGAGTATCTTTCGAATCTTCATTGTTTTCGAAAGAATCATTCACACCTTCTCATCCGAAGTAGCCTTCTTCTCGGAAAGTTTTGAGGAGGCCATTTTGTTCTTTTGAGCTTTTCTTGGCTTAAATTCCCATGCCATTTTCCCTTTGGAAGAATGAGTTTCTTCGAAAGCAACTTAGCTTGAAAAAACAGCTTTCCTTTTCTCAATACAGCTGGAGATCATCGCACTTAAAACATATAATTACATTAACTTTACTTAAACCAAGCAGAAGAAACATTTAAATAACTTCCTCATTTCATTAAAAATGCTTTTACAAAATAATACAATCATTCATTGCACAATATCATTTGTTCGCATTACAATGCAAAAACATTAAACAAAAGAATGCCATCCAAAAAGAGCCAAGTAGCCAGGCCGTGCCATCCTCAACAACCGATTACCTGCCAACTGGTAACACATAAAAGTCAGTGTTGCTGAGTGAGTTCTAGTTTTATAAATACATTAGATTACCTTTCATTCGTTAATAGATTTTATTTACTATCGCGCCTAATCAAACATCATACGTACATCAATGTAATAATTATTATCTTCGCCATCGTTCGTTTCGTACATTTCGCACGTTTCACACATTTCGTACTTATTGCACTTTTTGTACATTTAATATCTTTTCACTTCTATCTAGGTCCAGTCATATGCTTAACCCCCCTCTTGAGCATAAAGCTATATCATCTAGGGTTAAGCGACAAGGACCCCGTTTCGCACAAATCGCACGTATAGAGTAGTCACTACGACTGACTCCCCTGTGTGTGTGAACTCTTATGGGTTAGCCAAAATGGCAAGCTACATAACACACAGTAATTACCACATCGCACGTATTGGAGCAGTCACCAAGACTAACTCCTACTATGTGTATGAATCATTATAAGTCAGCCAATATCGCACGATGTAGACACACAGTTGATCTAACAACTCTTAATGAGTTGTGAATCTCCTTTCATTTGCTTGCAAGACTTTTCATTTGTTCATTATGTTCCACTTTCATTATCTTAAATCTTTCTCTTCGTTAAGATAATACTTTACCTTCATTATCATAATCACACCACGTAAAGACACATCATAATACATAGTAAGAAACATAAGAAAACATATCATACATAAGCATAACATCATCATGCATCATCATACATAACATATACCATCACACATCATCATAAACATCATGCATCATACATTCACATACATATACATATGCACCACAAGCATATGTCATCATAAAACATAACTAACCCTTTGCGGGAAAGCGGGTGTTCGGGGGCGGCAGCCCCTGACAGTGGGGTCCTAGGGGCAACAACCCCTAGTGGGGTCCAAGGGGCAACGCCCCTGGCTGGGGATATAGAACTCACCGGTACTTGATGAGTAGCTTCTCAATCAAGCTTTGAAAGCAAGGGTTGCACAACACAACCTGCAGATAAGTTAACACCCAAAGGAGTTAATTTCTGCCTAATTTCAGTGCTAATTTCGCTGCAAGATCAGTAGTTTTGCTGCTAGTTTCGCCAGCAGTTTCACTGCTAGTTTCGCGGACATCTTCGCTGGCATCTTCGCTGCTAGTTTCACTCCCAGTTTCACCCAACTTTTATTGGATAACCATGTCTGTGAAACTACTTCCGTAAATATAGTTTCGCAGGAAGCTTTCATAGTTTCATTGGACAACTATGCAATTTCGCTTGATGAACTTGTAATTACGCAGAACGGACTGAAAATTACGAATCAACCCATTTTTGACCCAAAACTTCAATCTTTTACACTATATCTAAGCTTCTTACTTGTTTTCTTACACAAAAACACGAGTTTTGGGCGAATCTTTGCCACTTTCAAAAACCCCAACCCCTAGAATCCGGGTTAACATCAAAAGCAACGATTAAATGACCGTTTTTTACCTGGATTTTTGGTGTTTTCTTGTTGTTTGGATGCTCTTGAACACCAATCTTCAATCTCGTGATCAACCGAGCCTTAACTCTTCACCTCTTCTCCAGTTTCTCTCTATACTCTTTCTCTCTCTCTAGAAATTGGGTGTTTAGTTGCAAATGAGAGTTGCTCAAGCTGATCCGTTTATATATACCGGGCGTCCTCGGGACCTTAAACTCGCAAACACATATCCCGGGAAATCTACTCGATCCATACTCCATTACCCGCTTATTTTCTTTAAACAATCTTGGTTAAGTTCATTATTATTATTTGGCTCGCTTAGACTTTATTTGTGGTGTTACATGTGATAAGGTCCAAATATGAATCCTTCCTTGGCTGCTTCCCTTTTAACATTATTTGCATAACATGTGCTTGCTGGATTGTAATAAATATCTTTAGCCAAGTGGTTTTGCAGACCACACATTATGCATGTAATGTTAATCATTGGGGATTCTAAGGGCTGAGGTTTCTTAATCTTCTTGTCTTCCTCGGCAGCCTTCTCTTTTGAATTATGATCCTTTGGTAGGACAAGGGTGTTGGTACTACACTCCTTTCTTGAATCAGAAGTGCCTACCACCTAGAATCCAGCTGAAATGAAAACACCCTTTTGTTAGGGGTCAATCTTCAGCTTAGATTCAACTAGTTTCTTGGCAGTTCTTCTGGTTGCCTTTGCCCAGTTTCTTCTAGCTTTGGTGGATAGGGGTTGATCATCACAAGAAAAAATGGATTGATTTACCTATTCCTTTCCTTTGGTGGTCTCCACTGTTCCACCATTCTTCAACTCAAGTAAAGATGGGTCAGCATATAGGACATCTTGCTCTTAAATACCACACCTTGGTTGTTTAATAGACTCATAAAAGTGTGGTGGAGCAATCTCATTGGTCCCCAACCCACCTTTTTTTTGATAACAAACATTGGAGTGGGAGGATGATGCAAGAATGGCTTGGAAGTTTTGCTCAAAAATAACATGCTTCCTTGCTTGAGCCTCAGCTATTACTAGCTTGGCTTGAGCCTCAGTTAACTTTGATATTAAATCCTTGATTTGAGTCTTGTAATTGGTGTGCTCGTGTTTTAAAGAAGATAAAGTTCTCTCCAACTCCTCAATTTTATGTTGATAGTCAGATTCAAACTTTTTAAAATCAGTTTTTAAGATGTTTAAGGACTCAATACCGGATTTAATTTCCATGTTATAGTCCTGGTACATTTTAACGTTAGCTATACAGGCTGGAGTAAAGAGATGATCATGTACCTTAGAGTTGTCTGTTCCAGCCATGAGTGCCTGAGCAAGGGTGACATCTTGTTTTATAAAGCTCCAATCAACTTCTTGTGCCACAACCATAGTTTCAGTTGATTTTCCAGCAGCTTTAGGTGTTGAAGGATGTGATGAGGCATGAGCAAATCCCAAGTTTGATTTGGGAGCTTTGAATTCCCTTGCAAAATGGCCAAACTAGTTACAGTTGTAACATTTGGCCTTTGCTTTATCAAACCCGAACTTGTTGCTTGTTAGGTTCAAAGGGAACTGCCTTCTAGTTCTTTTAAAGAACTTCTTTGCCTTGTAGGTTAACAGAACCATTTGTTGGACTATGTCCATGTATTCCACATCATCTGGGCTAAAACACTCTAGATCTTCAAAGCAAAACTGAAAATCATTAGAGTGTCCACTCCTTGAGACAATAGCACAGCTGTCCTAAAAGGGACTGGGCTAAGCCTGTTGAGACCTTGGGGTCTCAGGGAATGTGATGTAAGGCCCAGAAGAGGTTGATGACTGCTAGGAGTATGGCAGGTACTGCTGAGGTTAAGGGGGTCTTAAGCCTTCAGCAATAATGAGAGGTTTGCTAGCAGAAAGGCTTGAAGGTCTGCTTCCTTGACGGCCAATCTTGTTTTCCATCTATACACCATATTCATCTAGAATACCATATAGATCAATCATTATGAGTGTGTTTAGGTTCTCTGTTCTCTTGATGGAAACATATAGTAGAATGTCCACTCATTGGGAAGTGCACTCATGAATTTCCTTGAGAGATCTATCAATTCAGGAGCTATTCCCATAGAGTGAGAGGAAAAGATAAGATCCATGTACCTGAAGTATTGCTGGTGTAAGGTCTCTCTAGCAATATGAGTTAAGTTCTCAAATTGTTTCTTCAGGGAATCTTTCTTTGAATCATTAGAGCTGGAGTGCATCAGGGTTAAAGCATCAGATAGTCCTTTAGTTGTCTTGTAATTCTCAAACCCACCATAATGGAGTTGGGAAATGCTGTTATCAGAATAATCATTGCCTTTTCATCAATGTCTATCCACTTGAGGTCTTCTTCAGAGTATACCTCCACTGCCTTCTCTATCATGGCACCACCAACAGTAGGTGAAGCCACCTTTGGCTTGTAGGGACCTTGAGCAATGGATTTCCACATGCGGCTGTCTTGATATCTTTTGAATCCTTATATACGTCTGCTCCATTTTCTAATGTTTTTTGGGATGATGTTGGATGCTTTAGTCATCATCCCTATTTAACATTCAGATTTCTGGTTAAGGGCCATATTTTCAGTGTAGTAAAAGAGTGAGTGAACAAGAGGTTGATATATTAGGATGGTTAGATCACATAATCAAGAGCCTAAGAAGGTCTAATATATCAATTTCAGGATTGGTTTTTCTACTCAACACAAATATTTCTCAAACTCACTAACAAACACTTAAGAAGCAAAGTTCTTCAAAGAGTCGATTACAATATACTAAGTAACACAAGGAAAACACAAGAGAATAGTTTTCAAGATACTTGTATATATTACTTCTCAACTCAAAGTTTACAAGACTCTTACAAGCTTACTACAAGAGTTATAATGAGACACTATATATACTACTTTCTACAGTCGTATATACTTTAATACAAGCTGGAATCCTCTAGCTAAAGCAGATACTACAAAGGTATATTTAAGGTATCTTAGATAATGTTTTATCTAAGATATGGTAGTCATGACATGTCCATTGTAGGATTCTATATGCCCAAGACACATAGAATATTGATGCGGTTAGTATGTTATGATCCAAGTCGGGTTATACCCAATAACAAGTTTTGCAAGCACAAACAATTATTTAATTGATGATATGATCATGCAATTAGATAATCGCACCAAATTTGAAAATAGGTTTTCTAAACAATTGCATTTGTTGTGGAACAAATTATAAGGATAATTTGTTGATGAATTTTAGTATTTGTATTGTTATTTAAATAGGTTTAAGTAACATTAAATAATAAAACAACAGAGTCATTTTAAATTAAAAGAGGTTTAATTTAAATGATGTACATGACTTCCTAATGTGTGATTTTATTAAAAGTTTGGGAGGGAAAACCCTTCTAGAAGGCTGAAAATCTGCCTCCCTATGGTCCAATAGGATGATTTTTGTTTGCCTTAAAAACTCACATTAGAAAGGTGTGCAAGTATCCACATATTTTCATCATTTTTACACACAAAAGCACTCTCTTCTCTCCCAAAAAAGGTCTCAGCCAGAAGCAGCAGATTTAGAGGGTCTTAGAAGTTTTTTTTTGGTGTTCTTCTCCCTAGTAAGAAGGTGTTTGCTATAAGGCTTTGGGTATACAAGCTTGAGAGGACCTCTTGTTGGTGCCTTGGTCGTTTTCTTGGAGCAAATCTTCATCCATTTTGACACTTTTGCTGCTGAAAATTAGTTTATGGCAGCCTCTTTATGGCTGTCCATAATGCTTGACTTTGTGTTTTCATAGCTAGTCTTATTCACATATAAAAGGTCCTTTGTTCTTGGGTTTGTTTGTGTCTTTATAATATAAAGATGGAACCCGAAATTTCAGTTTACAAACTATGTTATAAAGCTTATTTCCGCTGCGTTTTTACAAAGTTTAAATGGTTAAACTATGTATCTTGTTCTAACAAACCCTACATTGGCATCTAGAGCCGGTTATGTGGATAGCTAGCTTGTTTTGTCCTTGTAATATTTCATTTTATGGGACTTTGAAACCCCTTTTAGGGGCTGCTATATTCATGTATTATGAAACCCCAAACTTTTAAAGTTATATCACACATGCTTGTGATTAAACTTTGAAAGACATGTAAGATGTATTGTTTGTTTGTTTGGACAAGATAAAACCCGAAATTTCAGTTTGTGTTGGCTGAAATTTTGTGGGTTTTAGGTGGGGTTCCATTGTTGGTTTGGATGATATGATCATTGTTCTTTATGGTGCATAACCTATCCCTTGACCTTGTGTTATTTGGATGTTTGTAATGGTTGTATTTATTCATTCAATTGGGTTGTATAATCTTTTTTGTGCTTGGTTTAAAAGTGTAATTTAATTATTATTGGGCTGTAATAAATAGATTAGGTACTTTTCATTTTACTAGAAATATTGTATTAGGATATAATATCTTGTAATATGAAGATGTACGCGTTAGAAGCACAAAGGAAAGACACAAGAAACATGGAGCATTTGGATGCGGTTTCAAGTGGGAGGTTCATGGAAGCCTTTTGTGTTGTGTTTTGTCCCTTAGGAATGTCCTATGGTCCACACTTGTGATGGCAAACAAGTGTGGC
>BJCM01255161.1:0-13678 GCA_018326385.1 Flaveria bidentis
GTAACGATATGTGTTCTATAAACTTGCTAACTCATAACCTATGACATGAATTGCTACTTGTAAACTTTGTTATATTATGTATGATAACCTTGGAAACTCACCAACTTTTTAGTTGACCTTTTATTTTTATCATGTTTCAGGAAATGCCCAAGTTTAAAGTGATCAAATGAAGCTTGCAATAATCTAGGATTTGGACCTAGTTATTGGAATAAAAGAATTATGTTTTGTTATGTTATGCTTGGAATTATTTCATGTTTGAGACTTATGATTGTAATTTCTTTTGAAACTTATAATTTTAATATTTACATTTAAATATAGCGTTATGTGGTTGTGAACAATCTTAACCCTCACATCTCGACGATTCCGCCGTCAAGGTTGGGGTGTGACATCTACCAATGTAGTGAAGTTGGATTTTGATCTTTTCTGCCCTTGCTTTCTTCTTTTGTTCTTAACATCCTCTCTCTTAGCTTCTTTAATCATATCATTTCTGAATTTTGTCTTTAACTTACCCACTGAAATAGAGAAGTCTCTTCCTCTCGGGTGGAGTGGGTAATTATAGATGATTAAGTTTGTAGATCTTTGATGTCATATTCAGGAAGACTTGGTATTGTTTATATATCATGGAAGTATAGGTTTCTTCCAGATGTTCTTTTAATAACTGCACAATTCTAGTCTAGATAATATTTCCAGGCCATAATCATGTTTTCTTCCACAAACTAGAAGTTGTGAGATGATCTAATAGCTCTATCAATGTTGACTTTTGTTTAGTAATTTCCCTCACTGTAGTTCCCAATGGTCATACTTTGCCAGGAATAACTTCTCGGGGCTCTCTGATAAGCTTTTCTTTCCCTTTGTGTTGGTCTTTGCTCTCAATAGTCATAAGCTCAGTAGAGAATTTGTTTTGATGCTCATAAGCAGGATTTGGCGCTTTAGTCCTGAATCTCATACTAGTTTCTAGCTCCACTTTCATCACATGCTCCATCATTTTTCTCAACTCAGCCACTAATCTTCCTTTTAGTTCATGCACTTTGTAATTATGACCTTGTAACCAACAAGTCATATTGTATCTGCTTAGCCTTGCTATATCATAGTGACCCAACTCCTTCTTTGTTTTCTAAATTGACTGAAAGGCTGTGAATGTTTCATAATTGTAGTTGGGGATCATAAATCTTACAAGATCAAATTCTTTCAACATATCCTTCACCTCATTCATGCTCATCCTTTCTACCATGTCATATGGAAAGCCATGATTCATTAGAGTCATAAACATTACTGATTCTGGCATTTCTTCCAATATGTCTTTGGTAGTTAGTAGATAATTAGCTTTTGATTCTTTTTGTTTTTTAGGAGATTCAATCTTTGTCAGCTCATTCCTCTCAACATCACTCTCAATTTCAGCATGAGACAAAGGCTTCAAAATGGAAACATCCAATGAAGGAGTGAGCTCTGGAGATATAGATTTTGACCTTTTTGGAGAATCTTGAACTTCAATCACTTCCTTCTTAAATGAACCCAAGTACTTCCTTTTCCTTGAATATTGTATGATTGACTTTGAAGCTTCAGCATAATCTTTTGTTGGATTTTTTGTAGGAGTACTTGATTCAAGAGCATATAATCTTATCTTTAGCTCCTCAACTTCTTGATCTTTCCTCTTTAACATCTCAAACACATTGTTCAAATTGTTCTTGGCTTTCTTCAATTCTTCTTGAATTCTCTCCTTTTCATCTGTTTCAAGCTTCACTAAATCTTTGAGTTCTCTTACCAGTTAATGTAATGCATCAATCACTTCATTGTTGGTTTGAGCATCTTCTCTTAATCTTTTTAGTCTTGCTTCTTGTTCATTCATCAACTCTTCCTTTTATTTTATCATTCCCTTCAATTCTCTTATTCTTTCTAACCTTTTCTTTCACTTAATAATCAACTTGTTATACTCAGCCAGCAGATAACTTTTTCTCATTATGATATCATCATCACTGGGATCATCTTCATGATAAGTAATAACATCAACATAGTTAGCTTCCTCTTCACCTGCTGGATCTTGATGTGTAATCTCATCCTCATTACCTTTAGCAAGTACTATACTTGCAAAACTTGAACTAGACTCAGCTGCTTGATTTGCTAGTTCTTGATCTAGTTTGTGTTGGTGTTGAAGATCAGTGATTGGTGAGATAAGATCAGTATCATTGGAGAGAACAAAGGTTTGAAATTTGGTTATAAAGAACGGAAAAGTGTTGGCTTGAGATGCTAACTTAGTCTCACCGGTGTAAACTGAGTTATGAGACTATATAGCATAAATAGGCTTTGTATGAACACTCTCAGGTGATTGGTTTTGAGGAGTTGGAGGTTGTTGATGAACTAGTGATTGAGGGTGAACTGGAGAGGTTGGCAAGGTGTTTTCACTAGCTAGTGATTAAGGTTATGGGTATTGATGGTGGTGGTGTATGGGTGATTGAGGAGGAGAATATAAGGCTTGCTCAGTATCAATAGGTGAACTATCTTGCTGGTCTTCCCACACCAGCTTTGGTGGAATGTTGGCATAGGATCAACCACCTATGCAAACATGGGCATGTCTTCACCTTGATATTTTCCACTGATTTTGTTTAGAACAGATCTTCCTAAATGAGCATGAACAAACACATCACCATCTTTGTCTATTCCAGGCAGCTCAGCATTGATGATCAGTTGTAGAAACCTTAGAAACATGTACATCTTATTAGCTTTTTGTACTCTGATTTGGTCACACAGACAACCAAAGATGTATTTCGAGTAGTTGTAGGTCCTCCCCTTGAATATTCCAATGATTCCAAATGAAATGTGCCTTGAGAATCTATCCAGTTCGGATAACCTGTTAGAGATGCACTTGAGATAAGTGTGACATAGAAATTGAAAGGGCTTGCACAGTCTCCCTTTCTTTATCTCTTCTTTTTCAAAGTCACCATCATACCCCATTAGATAGAATATCTTCTCTATTTACTCATTCTCAAACACATTAGGGTGACCCGCTTCTTGTTCTCCCAGCTCAAGTACTCTCCTGATATTCTGTTCATAAACTCTCTGCCATTCATTCTTAATCTCAACAAGTATCACCTTAGATTCTCCTTCTTCTTCTATTCAATCTGAATTCCAAATACAAATGATGTGTGCTTGATGAATCATAGGCTCCGCTGATAGAGCATAGAAGAGCGTGGATCATCGCAAGAAGCTGATGAAATCTCGACATCCTTCTGATACAAGCTCGTCGGGATTTAAGAATGCATATACATTGTGCTCTCTCTTAAGAATGAAGAAGTTTATATTAGAACAAAGTCATCATACCTAAGAATACAAAGAGTTTAGAGAAAAATGATGAATCAATCACTTTATTGTTGATGATTATGATATGTTTTACCTTGAAACAAAGACCTGAAATCAAGTTTAAGATTTGTTTGATGTTATGGTAATTTTAAAATTGAATGAAGGAGGGATGATGTTTTTTTAACAAATAGGATTCTAGGTCAAAAAGGGTGTGACATCCGTCACCGGTCCGTCAATTAACGTGGTTTTCGGTTAAATTTTCTTTGACCATTCATTCCTCATCTTTATTAACTCCTTGTGTGGATATCATACTTGTTTTATCATCTTTATGCTTATGCTTTCATTGTAAACATATGCTATGTTTAAAACTTTTACAAATTTCATCTCCGTTATCACTAAATATATCGTTTTTATATAATATAATTGTCATTAATAAAACCATTTTTAGCCACCAATTATCATTAAATACATTTTTATCATCAATATAAAATCCTAATAAAGTCGTTTTCAACCGAAACAAATTTGGGATTTCGGGGATTTAAGTGCAGGGACTAAACGTGCCATTTTCCAAACTTGGGCTGGGTATATAAACCCTATTTCCAGCCCTAGATTCATTATTCATCTTCTTCTTCATCTCCATCTTCTTCTTCTTCATTTTTCTTACCGCCCCGTTTTGTCTCGTTTTCGTCGTCTAGACTTCATTTACAACCTAGTCTACTCCATCCTTGCAGGTAGACGATCTTGGTTGTCCCTTTCTTGCTCGTTTTACTACTGTCCATTTCTAGGGTTTCGGGTGTTCGGGTTCAACCCGAACACAAGAGGTCGTGTGGGTGTGTGTGATGTCTTTCTGTGTGTGCTTTCTATTTGTGTGTTTTTGTAGTGTGTTTCTGGAAGTTCTTGTTGTGTAAAACTCATGCTTAGGGCAGCTGAAGGCTGCTCTGCACTTCTGCAGTCGTGAACCTGCAGTTCAGGCGACTGGGTCTGTCATGCGACTGAGCCGTGCGACTGGGTGAATCGTGTGACTGAGTAATGCGACTGTGTCATTCGGGCGACTGAGTTGTGCGACCGGGATGTCATGCGACTGAGTCGTGTGATCGAATGAATGTGTGTGATTGAGTCAATTCGGATGAGTGTATGCATGCGATTGATTCTACGACCGAATGAATGTATGCGATTGTGCGTGTATCGTACGACTGAAGGCCAATCATACGAATGAAGGTTTAGTCGTACGAATATAGCTGATTCATACGAATGAAGGTTGATTCGTGCGTATGGAGATTAAGTTGTGCGATTGGGTGTTGTGTGGAACGACTAAATGCTAGTCGTACGAATGAAGGTTCAATCATACGAATGAAGCCGATTCGTACGAATAAGGGTTGATTCACGCGAATGAAGTGTTGAGTCGTGCGTCTGGTCCTGTTGTGCGACTGAAGTTGCTGTGTGTGTGAATTCGTTCTCGTTTGTCGTGTGATGTTGAGGTAACATTAACACAGTTGTCATTGCTTGACCACAAAGATTAAAGTCAATGCTATCAACATGCAAATACTATTCCAAATCAAATCAACCTTGCATTTTACAATTATCAACAACCCATTTAGAACTACAAATATTTAACAAGTACTTTCTCTTATAACATGGGATCTTTACACAAATATCATCAACAATGGCGACTACTTCTAGTACTTGGATCTACATAAGATTTAATACGTGTGTCTGCTTGTGTGTGTTACCCGCGACCGAACCGGTCCAACCCGAACCGATTGAACATTACTATTTGCTTTATACATATCATTGATGCTTAACAATATCTGGCAATAGGTGTTTGACCATTCATTGCATACAACAATTGGGAAACTTTGATCATACATACTTACCACTTAACAAGTGAGTTTCGCGGTCCCTTTTTATGCTTATACAACTTTCAATCATTTACAAACTTGGGGGAAAAGTATGCTCACCCATTTTCATTATGCTGTACAACATACATACAATTTACATACTTAGAATCAACATGCTACTATTTTGTGAGTACTTATCTGATACATGTTTGAGTCTGCTGTGTGGTTCTTTCTTTACAACCATTTAATTCCAGTGTGGGAACTGACAGATAGGTATTGGTAGTACTATTGGGTTGACACCCCCACCCTCGTTTGTTGGTATACTAGTTAGTACAAACAGTCACCAGGAACGGGCCTTGGGTGAATATATTCCGACAAGATTCTGTGTGTACGTCGTTAGGTTTGGTTGTAAAGCTCATGTCATGTGACTTTGCTTACTTATAACTGTATTCACGGTATTCCACAACAATTACATTACATCATCAATTACTTATTTAAAATTTAAACCTGCGAGCTCACCAACAATTTTGTTGACCATTTTGAGCATATCTTTTTAGGTGACAATGCTAATTGAAGATCTAGGTGTGCTGCCTTAGTGGAGACCCTAGGATGTATTTTTGAGACTAAACATACTTGACAAGCATACATTTTGGAAACATTGTTGTAGTCTGCTTTTAACAACATTACTCTTTTGATACTTGTCGGGTTATGGGAATACATTACAATGTTATCATCTTGGTTTATGTAAATCATTTAACATGTTTACGCTATGTTGTCTTGAATATTGACTAAACACGACACAAGTCCTCTTGTTATCGAGTGTCGTCATGACATGCTTGTCATCATTTATTTTATTGCATCTCTATTGCTTACCATGTGTTATGACGAACCCGTCTCGTTACATCCCCGTGTTTCCGCTCTTAGCGGGGGTGTGACAGACTGGTATCAGAGCTATTGGTTATAGAGAATTAGGCAATACACTTGACCTAGACTATAATCTAGGAACCTTCATGTAGATTTGCATGCCAGGGTTGTGTGCATTTTATGTCTCATATGTGTTCCTCATTACTTGTTCATTTATCTATTTGCCTTGTGATCTTTTCACCCTATGAGGGAGCCCTTGTGCTCACTCTTTTTGGGATGCTTCTATTGGATCTTCCGTTCCCTCTGCGCGCCGAGTTGTTTTATCAAATCCGGGTATTAAACCCGAAGAGATCTTCACAGATCATACTATTGCGCTTGACCTTGGACATTGGGATTTACCCAGAGGAGGTTTTGTCTGAAACCTCAAAAGAGGAGGAAATAGACAACCTCCACTAGAATAAACGTGGTTACATACATGGATCGCAATTATTATGATGGACTACTATTGAAACATTACCTATACATGGTGTGAGAATTACATGACTTGTATGTGATATGAGACAACAATAAGCGTGATATAAACTTGGAATGTTGGACCTTGATGTGGTATGGATGATATACCTTGAAATGGTTAAAACTTATGTGCTTACTACTTTTATGATTAGAACATGCCGCCTCGAAGAGTTACCCGCTACAGCAGTGGCAGAAGTGAAGCCCCGAGGGGCAGAGGCAGAGGCAGAGGCAGAGGCAGAGGCAGAGGTAGAGCACCAAGAACAAGTGACGGTCCTGCTAATAATAATCAGGAAACAGGAAACTCTGATATGGCAGCTCTAATCGCTCAACAGTTGGCCGCACTGATCCCGACAATCTTGGCCCAAGTGAGCGATGCTCTTCAGAATCACCCCCCATGGGGATGGTGGAAATGATAATGAGGATAATGGGAACCCGACTAGGAATGAAAGCAATCAGGAGACCGGGAATGGTGGAACAGCCGGTAATGAGACTGGGTTGTTAATGCTAGAAGGGGATGTTCATACAAGGAATTTGTGGCCTGCAAACCGAAAGAGTTTGATGGCAAAGGTGGAGCGGTAGCCCTGACTAGGTGTCTTGAGAAGATGGAGGTAGTGATTGATATCAGCGAGTGCCTCGACAGCAAGAAAATCAAGTATGCCACATGTTCACTACAGGGCAAAGCACTAACTTGGTGGAACACCTAGATACAAGCTAGGGGAAGAGAGTCAGCTATGCAAATGTCATGGGATGAGTTCAAAGCCCTAATCACCGAGGAGTACTATCCTGTCAAAGAGATGCAGAACTTGAGCATGAATTCTGGAATCATGCTATGGTGGGGGCTGGGCACGCAGCTTACACCGATCGTTTTCACGAGTTAGCAAGATTGGTTCCACATCTGGTCACTCTGGAATCCAAAAGAATCAAGAAGTACATTTGGGGACTTGCGCCTCAAATCCGAGCGATGGTAACAACAGCTGCTCCTCCTACTATCCAGAGCGTAATTCTGAAGGCTGGCGCTCTAACTGACGAGATGGTGAGAACAGGGGTATTGGGTAGGGGAGCAGAGAAAAGGAAAGATGTTGGGGAAACGAGCCGGTCGAGTGCTGGGAAATTTGATAAAAAGGCCAAGACAACCAGAAACTTTGTGGTCGTGACTCAGGGCAGGAGAGAGTATGTTGGGCCACACCCCAAATGCGACAGGTGCAACTTTCATCATCCCCCAGCGATGCCGTGCCGGGTGTGCGTAAATTCTAGACGCCCGGGGCATCTAGCAAAAGACTGTCATGTGGCACTAGTTAACACGGTTAACCCCGCCGGGAATGCCAGGGGCTGTTATGAGTGTGGAAGCCCCGATCACTATAGAAACATGTGCCCCAGACTGAATCGGGCACCGGGTCAGCAAGGGAACAACCAGCAACCGGTGATGGCCATAGCTGGAAATCAAGGCCCGCTAAACCAAGGAAATACGGCTCGGGGACGTGCATTTGTCATTGGAGCCAATGATGCCTATCAGGACCCAAATGTTGTCATGGGTACGCACTTACTCAATAATCACTTTGCATCTATATTATTTGACACTAGAGTAGACAATAGCTTTATATCTTCTGAGTTTGTGCAATTGCTTGAATTGAGTCCTAGTAGGCTAGAAACTAGGTACTCTGTAGAAATGGCCAACGGTAGGGTTGTTCAGGCCGATGAGATTATTAGGAAGTGCTCGATGATATTGAAGGACCATGCCTTTGATATAGACTTGATACCCTTCAAGTTAGGAAGTTTCAACGTGATTGTGGGAATGGATTGGTTGTCGAAACATGGAGCTGAGATTGTCTGTCGGGAAAAAGTAGTACGAATCCCTATGTCAAACGGGGAGGTACTCAGAATTCAAGGAGAACGACCGGGAAGTAATCTAAAGCTTATCTCTTGCATGAAAACACGACGGAGTTTTCGAAAGCAGTGCTACGCTTTTCTGGCTCATGTGGTAGAAAAGAAGGAAGAGGAGAGGAAATTGGTAGATATTCTAGTGGTATGGGACTACCCAGATGTATTCCCTGATGACTTGTCTGGTTTGCCTCCTCCACGACAAGTGGAATTTCGTATAGAGTTGGTTCCTGGAGCTACACCGGTAGCAAAGATGCCATATCGGTTAGCACCATCTGAAATGCAAGAGTTATCTAGTCAGTTACAGGAACTACTGGAGAAGGGTTTTATTCGGCCGAGTCACTCACCGTGGGGAGCACCGGTATTATTTCTCAAAAAGAAGGATGGGTTGTTCCGCATGTGTATCGATTACCGAGAGTTGAACAAGTTAACTGTGAAGAATCGGTATCCTCTTCGCAGGATCGACGACCTGTTTGACCAGTTGCAGGGAGCTTCGTATTTCTCCAAGATTGATCTTCGTTCTGGATATCAACAACTAAGGGTTTTCGAGGACGAAATACCGAAAACAACATTTAGAACTCGTTATGGGCACTATGAGTTCTTGGTTATGCCATTTGGGTTGACTAACGCACCAGCTGTGTTTATGGACCTAATGAATCGGGTGTGTATACCTTACCTGGAAAAGTTTGTGATCGTATTCATAGATGATATACTTATATACTCCCAATTGAAAGAGGATCATGAAGAACACCTTCGGGCAATACTAGAACTGTTACGGGAGGAGAAACTTTTCGCCAAGTTCTCGAAGTGTGAATTCTGGTTGCGGGAAGTGAAGTTTTTGGGTCATGTGGTTAACGAGGATGGGATTCATGTAGATCCTGGCAAGATCAAAGCAGTGAAGAAATAGGATGCACCCCAGACAGCTTCAGAGATACGGCAATTCTTAGGATTGGGCGGGTACTATCGTCGCTTCATCGTGAATTTTTCAAAGATCGCTCAACCATTAACATTGTTGACTCATAAAGAAAAGAATTTTGATTGGGGATATGCACAAGAACAAGCGTTCCAAACGTTGAAAGAGAAGTTATGCAACGTATCGATATTGTCCCTCCCAGACGGAACTAATGATTTTGTGGTATACTGTGATGCTTCACATCAAGGATTGGGATGTGTACTAATGCAGAAGGATAAGGTGATTGCCTACGCTTTGTGAAAACTTAAGGTGCATGAAAAGAACTACACAACTCATGATCTTGAGTTGGGCGCTGTAGTATTTGCACTCAAGATATGGAGGCATTACCTGTATGGAACCAAATGCATCATCTACACGGATCATAAGAGCCTCCAACATATCCTAGATTAGAAGGAACTTAATATGCGTCAGCGACGTTGGGTAGAGCTTCTTAGTGACTACGATTGTGAAATCCGGTATCATCCGGGGAAAGCTAACGTGGTGGTTGATGCTTTAAGCCGCAAAGAACGCGTGAAACAACTACGTGCTCGAGTTTTGGGGTTGAATATTCAAATTAATTTGAAATCTCAGATCCAAATTGCACAAAGTGATGCGTTGAAAGAGGAAAACCTTGCGGGAGAAGAATTCCGAGGGTTGGATAAACAGATGATTTGCAAGGATGATGGTGTACAGTACTTCATGGACCGTATATGGGTACCCAGATGGGGAGGTGTACGTACCTTAGTCATGGATGAAGCACACAAGACGCGGTATTCTATTCATCCTAGTGCAAACAAGATGTACCTCGATCTCAAAGATCTGTATTGGTGGCCAGGCATGAAGAAAGACATTGCTATGTATGTCAACAGATGCTTGACATGCTCGAAAGTTAAAGCTGAACATCAAAAACCATCGGGATTATTACAGCAACCTAAAATTCCCGAGTGGAAATAGGAGAACATAGCTATGGATTTTATTACCAAACTCCCTAGAACGAGCAACAGACATGACTCGATATTGGTCATTGTGGATCGAATGACGAAATCAGCACATTTATTGCCGATCCAAGAAGACTACAAGATGGATAAGTTGGCGAGATTCTACATAAAAGAGGTTGTGACAAGACACGGAGTGCCGATGTCAATCATATCCGACCGTGACAACCGATTTACTTCACGATTTTGGCAGACACTACAGCAAGCGATGGGCACTCGATTAGATATAAGTACCGCCTATCACCCTCAGACAGATGGCCAAAGTGAACGAACTATACAAACGCTAGAAGACATGCTGAGAGCGTGTGTAATCAACTTTGGTGGTAGTTGGGACACTCATCTACCGCTGATTGAGTTCTCTTACAACAACAACTACCATACCAGCATTGGATGTGCTCTGTCTGAAGCGTTGTATGGAAGGAAATGTGGATCACCCGTTTGTTGGATGGGCCCAGAGATCATTCAAGAAACAACTGATAAGATTTTTCAAATCAAAGATAGACTAAAAGCTGCTAGAGATTGCCAAAAGAGCTATGCCGAAAACCGTCGGAGGCCTCTAGAATTCAACGTTGGGGATCAAGTTTTACTCAAGGTCTCTCCTTGGAAAGGAATTGTTCGTTTTGGAAAGAAAGGGAAGTTAGCCCCAAGATACGTTGGACCATTCGAGATTACAGAAAGAATTGGTACAGTGGCTTACTAATTAAGGTTACCACAAGAACTCAGCGGCGTACATGATACTTTCCACATGTCGAACCTCAAGAAGTGTTTGGCTGATGAATCACTTCATGTAACAATTGAGGACATCAAAATTGACGAAAAGCTTCATTTTGTCGAGGAACCCATTGAGATCATGGATCGAAAGGTCAAACAATTGAAGCGCAGTAGAATACCAATTGTTCGTGTGAGATGGAATTCAAAACGAGGCCCAGAGTTTACATGGGAACGGGAAGATAAGATGAAACTTAAATATCCACACCTATTCGAGGATGACACTCTTAGACCTAACTCCAGCTGAATTTCGGAACGAAATTCTCTCAACTGGGGGATACTGAATTTCGGAACGAAATTCTCTCAACTGGGGGATACTGTGACATCCGTCACCTTACGGTCCGTCAATTAACGTGGTTTTCCGTTAACTTTTATTTGACCATAAATTCATCATCTTTATTAACTCCTTGTGTGTATATCATATTTGTTTTATCATCTTTATGCTTGTGCTTTCATTGTAAACATATGCTATGCTTAAAACTTTTACAAATTTCATCACCGTTATCACTAAATATATCGTTTTTATATAATATTATTGTCATTAATAAAACCATATTTAAGCCACCAATTATCATTAAATACATCTTTATCATCAATATAATTAGCCTAATAAAGTCGTTTTCAACCGAAACAAATTTGGGATTTCATGGATTTAAGTGCAGGGACTAAACGTGCCATTTTCCAAACTTGGGCTGGGTATATAAACCCCATTTCCAGCCCTAGATTCATTATTCATCTTCTTCTTCATCTCCATCTTCTTTTTCTTCTTCATTTTTCTTCTTCACTCTACAACTTCTTCCTTGCACCAAAACCGCCCCGTTTCGTCTCGTTTTCGTCGTCTAGACTTCATCTACAACCTAGTCTACTCCATCCTTGCAAGTAGACAACCTTGGTTGTCCCTTTCTTGCTCGTTTTACTTCTGTCCATTTCTAGGGTTTTGGGTGTTCGGGTCCAACCCGAACACAAGAGGTTGTGTGGTTGTGTGTGATGTCTTTCTGCGTGTGCTTTCTATTTGTGTGTGTTTGTAGTGTATTTCTGGAAGTTCTTGTTGTGTAAAACTCATGCTCGGGGCAGCCGAAGGCTGCACTGCACTTCTGCAGACGTGAACCTACAGTTCAGGCGACTGGGTCTGTCATGCGACTGAGCCGTGCGACTAGGTGAATCGTGCGACTGAGTCATGCGACTGTGTCATTCAGGCGACGGAGTTGTGTGACCGGGATGTCATGCGACTGAGTCGTGCGATCGAATGAATGCGTGCGATTGAGTCAATGCGGATGAGTGTATGCATGTGATTGAGTCTACGACCGAATGAATGTATGCGATTGTGCGTGTATCGCACGACTGAAGGCCAATCTTACGAATGAAGGTTCAGTCGTACGAATGTAGCTTATTCGTACGAATGAAGGTTGATTCATTCGTATGGAGGTTAAGTCGTGCGATTGGGTGTTGTGTGGTATGACTGAATGCCAGTCGTACGAATGAAGGTTCAATCGTATGAATGAAGCTGATTCGTACGAATGAGAGTTGATTCGTGCGAATGAAGTGTTGAGTCATGCGTCTGGTCCTGTACTACGACTGAAGTTATTGTGTGTGTGTGAATTCCTTCTCTTTTGTCGTGTGATGTTGAGGTAACATTAACACAGTTGTCATTGCTTGACCATAAAGATTAAAGTCAACGCTATTAACATGCAAATACTATTCCAAATCAAATTAACCTAGAATTTTACAATTATCAACAACCCATTTGGGACTACAAATATTTAACAAGTACTTTCTCTTATAACAATGGGATCTTTACAAAAATATCATCGGCAATGGCGACAACTTCTAGTACTTGGATCTACATAAGATCTAATACGTTTGTCTGCTTGTGTGTGTTACCCGCGACCGAACCGATCCAACCCGAACCAACCGAACATTACTATTTGCTTTATACATATCATTGATGCTTAACAATAACTGTCAATAGGTGTTTGACCGTTCATTGCATACATTAATTGGGAAACTTTGATCATACATACTTATCACTTCACAAGTGAGTTTCGTGGCCCCTTTTTATGCTTATACAACTTTCAATAATTTACAAACTTAGGGGAAAAGTATGCTCACCCATTTTCATTATGCTGTACAACATACATACAATTTACATACTTGGAATCAACGTGCTACTGTTTTGTGAGTACTTATCTGATACATGCTTGAGTCTGTCGTGTGGTTCTTTCTTTACATCCATTTAATTCCAGTGTGGGAACTGATGGATAGGTATTGGTAGTACTACTGGGTTGACACCCCCACCCTCGTTTGTTAGTATACTAGTTAGTACCAACAGTTGCTAAGAACGGGCCTTGGGTGAATATATTCTGACAAGATTCTGTGTGTACGTCGTTAGGTTTGGTTGTAAAGTTCATGTCATGTGATTTTGCTTACTTATAACTGTATTCACGGTATTCCACAACAATTACATTACAACATCAATTACTTATTTACAATTTAAACCTGGGAGCTCACCAACAATTTTGTTGACTATTTTGAGCCTATCTTTTCAGGTGACAATGCTAATTGAAGATCTAGGTGTG
>BJCM01255165.1:0-31368 GCA_018326385.1 Flaveria bidentis
ATACATTTTCAGTTGGCAGGTAATTTGTTGCTGAGGATGGCACGCGGGGGAAGCTACTCGGCGGGGCAAGACTGACATCCATTCTTAATAGAAATCACTGTTGTTTTGTAATGCAGTTAAACTATTCTTTTGTAAACTGATTAAACCAAGGTGTATTGCTTAACAACAGTGTTTATAATGAGATGAATGGCTTTTGTTAAAAATTAATTCCGCTGCTTAAATTTGTAAGCTTATAATGTTTTATGTAATTATAATTATGAAGGACCAACGGTGAGGTCTCCGGGAACGGGGCCTTACAATGTATAGTTTCTAAAAGCATGAACCTTTCACCAACTTGTGAAAGAACAGAGTTGCTGCGAAAAGGTGGTCCAGCTTTATGGTAAATATACATCAGATAAAGCATCTACTCAAAAGTCTTTGGAAGAAATCTGTCTTCATGTGTTGGCTTTGGAAGACTTTGTCTTTGAAGCTTCGGAAGACTTTGTCTTTGAAGCTTCAGAAGACTTCATGTTTGGCTTCGGAAGATATTGGTCTTGGCTTCAGAAGATTTCACACTTAGAATATTTTCTAAAATATAGTGTGAAACTTTCAAAGCATTCTACTTAGTACTTCTATGCATGAATGAATGATAGATTTTGGATGTTTTGGATTGCATAAACCTTATATGAAACCTTACAGATTACTTAGCAACATACTAATTCATTTGAAATAAACATAGGAACCCTCCCGGTTAGTAGCATCCACACCTTTCAAGCAACCACATGTTCAACCACAGGTGAGTCTCATGAACCCCTTTTTTACTATAAAACTTTTGGGGTGAAATACATACTCGTTGGTTATTATTTTATGGTGTAATACTACCTACTCTTATCCCCGAACGGAGAATAATTAATAACTCTATTAGGAGTTGCGTGACTTGTGGATACTATTATTTGGGGAAACCCCCCCCCCCACACACACACAATGGGCCCATTATGCAGGGAAACTCCCTATTGAGATTTAATAATCGTTGTGTCACAAATTAGAAATAACTAACCTCCAATCGATTTTGAAATTATTTTCATATGAATTGTGCAAGAAACAACAGTGATGTTCAATGAATTCTGCGATTTTTTCAATTTTGAATGATGATTTGAAAATGATTTCACATGTAAAGTGATTTGGGATATTCGAATTAGATGAAAAATACGGTGATGTAGATCAAATAATGTGGAAATGGAAATTGGATATTAATTGAAAATACATAACTTCCCTAATTAAAGAGAGTAAAAAAGAAAATCAAGTAATTCATAATTATGAAATTATAGTACTACCCTTTTCATCTAAATTATATACAAAATAATAACTATATTAATGAATGGCTAAGATTAGTTCTTGCGGTTCTCGCAATCTTTGTGAGTCTTGAAATGATCCTGACCCTATATATATATATATATATAAAAGTGTATGTATATATATACATATATATATATATACATATGTATACATATATATAAACATATATATATACATATGTATATATACACATATATATATATACACATACATCTATATATATATATACACACACACACATCTATATACATATACATATATATACATATATACATATATATACATATATATACATCTATATATATACATACATATGTATATATATATATACATATGTATATATATATACATATGTGTGTGTATATATATATATATATATATATATATATATATATATATATATATATATATATATAAAAGAAGGATTACATACAAACAATTATTTTTATAAAAATAATAAGAACTAATGTATTTATGACATGTGGACATTTTACTTAGTAAGTATCAAAGATATTTTTGTTATTCACATCATGTTTGTTATTAATTTCTATTTTCATGCTAATGATAAATATAATTTATGTTATTTTATATTTAGAAATGCTATGCATTTCTTTTTTAATATTATCAACATAATCAGTGACTGTTTTTTTAATAATGAGAACCGCAAGAACCTTTCGTGACCATTGATTTGATTAATCAATGGATGTGATTAAATACGGTAAAAATGTAATTATGTAATTAAATAGTTGTATTATTATTAATGAAAAGGGTGTATATGTAAAATTGCAATTGATGTCTTTATGGAAATAAGTTTTGGTTTGAGGATTAACGTAAAATCCTCCCAAAATCATAATAAAAATAAATTATTTTTGGTAAGAACATGCTACTTTATTTAAAACCATAAGCATAAAATGAATCAGATAAAATAATCTAATATAATAAGTTAGTTTCAATTTAAAGCCATGAGTTTTGTGAATTATTAAAAATCTAAATTTATATAATTATTGTACAGGTCCTAATGTTGCAGAAAAATATAAATACGAAGATTACAAATAAACCGAGTGTAAACCATAGCATGTATGATCGATGCGTCAAAATTTATGAGGACTTTTTAAGTAAGTATATAAATTATTGTTTTATTTAAATTGAATATATGAAATTGAGTAACCAATATATTTGTGGGTATTTTGTAGGGAAAGAAACTAAAAGTAATGTTAACGAAATTAAAAGAAGCATCCTAAAAAGGTTAGAGTTAAGAAGAATATGTGTAAAAACGGTTAAAGGAAATGAAATAATACCGGTATGTTCTGTACAAAATAAATGATTTAGGATGTAAGTTATTGACTTGTAATTAAAGTTGTTATGTTAAATCAATGATTATGAGATAAGAAAGCTAAGGGTCAAATATGCATACCGTATTCTTGCATCTGAAGCAACAAACACAGGGAAAGGATAATGACGAAGACGTGTTCTTTTGTAAATCATGATTGAGAAGATATATTAAACTGTTATTTTGTCTTTGATCAACATAGGTTTTTGGTGGTTGGATAGCAAGTTGTGTGTTTTATTTAATAACCAGTACATGAAATAGCATTTACGTGTATGTAAATTAGTACCTATGGTAATGTTTGAGATTTTAAAATAATAGGTGTAGGTAATAACAAGTTAAAAGGACTTTTGTAACCAATGATTAGGGCAATATTACGTTACTAGTCGTGTGTGTAAAATTAGCATGAGGAGCTTTAAAAATATGGAAAATCATAGAAAATAAACCAAGGCTTTAGTTTTATAGTCTCTTTACATATAAGTAAATGTTTAGAAGCAATGTTTAAAAGCCCAAAAAACAAAAGCTGGATCATAACTGATGACCGGTATTTGTGTCATCAGTTTTACATACATGTAAATTGGAACATATCTAAACTTTGGATATTTTTAAATAAGAGGTAAATAAAATAAAAGATTAAAATGACCTTTAGATGCCATTAATTGGGGTAATATTATATAGTTAGTGGTGTGTAAAGAATTAAGCATAAGAAAATGAAAGATTATAAGAAAATTATAAAAAAATAGACAATGCTTTATATTTATAGGCTCTTTACATATAAGTAAATATTCATGGATATGAATAAATAGTCTATAAAGTATATTGTTAGCTATTGACTCAATGGCTACATTGGGACACAAAAAGAACATTAGTAATATAAATGTCTTGACAGAAGCAAAAATTAACTTATCTACCAATGTGTAATTTTTGATCAAACAAACTTTAATAATTACACAAACATAGTGAAAGTCAAAAATAAAAACACTAGGTAAATGAATAAGAGGTTAAAAAGACTTTTGTTATCAATGATTGAGGTTAAAATACTAAATTTAACATCATCCTATAACATATAAGTTAAATAAATTACATTATAATCATACATTGTAGTTACAATTTTGTATGTATATGAGCAACATTATAAAAATGAGGACTTACATATATGTAAAAACAACTTTAAAATCAACACTGATATTTAAAATAATCTTACAAATGGTTCGTGAAAAAACAACAAAATAGAAACAATAAATTACGTTGGAGCAATTGAAACCAAAAACACCAAAAATTCAAATATATAAATTCTATTTTTATTAATCAAAGATTTAACATCATCCTAAACAATAAAAATACTACTCTTGGTTTATAGAACAAGTCCTAGCATCATGGCAATCGAAAACACGACAATAATGACAACAATGCTTCCTCCTCTGTTCATAAAGACGTGTGGTATTACCTCTCTCGTCATTATCAACTTCATTAACCATATGCTTCGTTTAGTTATGGACTAAAACATCCACTAAAGCATTCATACTAATATTGTCACGGTTCGACATGTTACTGGAAATTTAAAAAAAATAAACAAGAATAGTTGGTTATTGTGAGATGTTACAATGCAAAACATATATGATTTGTACATGAATATAAAGATAACAATTTTAAAATTTTTTTGAATAAAATCACAACACAAATGAAAGATATGTTCACATCATAGAGGGAAATCTTACTTAAATGAATGAAGCTAAGAAAAATTGAACATAATTTTGAGAAACAATGTTAAATAAATATGTTTAGATGAATGAGTATTTAAAAAACATGTAGTGCTTCGATTTGAAAATGAATCAATAAACGAAATATATGAAAATTATTGATAAAATCATGATGTCAATGAATTCTATAGAAATTAATGAAGAAATAAAGATTAGAATATAATCAAAGAAAGCTTCAAAAGATTTGTTAAAATATTGCAACAAGAATATTAAATGTGTAACTTCCATAAATAAATAGATACATTAAAGATAACAATTAATACATAATCTTAAAAGACCATAATACCCTTACTGACAAAATAAAAATAAAAATAAAATGAATTCTAATCAATGGCCAGGATGAGTTCTCGTAATCTTTAGGAGTTCTGCAAAGATCCTAACTATATATATATATATATATATATATATATATATAAAATTCAAGATAAGTAATTTATAGTTATATATAAAACTTAACAATAATCTTATGTCCAATATATTAATTTATTGTCAACTCCCGTTTTTAGTTTTTACCCATTAAAATATAAAAAAACAATTTTTTTTTCAAAATCCGGACCGACAACCGGTCTGGTTCCTGATTTGACCATTAATTGAGACGAAACGATCGATTGAAACCCTCCAAAATGAACTGATGTAAACCTGTTTGGCCCCCCAGTTGATTCCAGATCGGACCGGTTGAACCGACCGGTCCGAGCCGGTTGGACCGACTGGTCCGATTCGATATTCAAATCATTGCTTAGAACCTGAAGGGTCAAAATTTAAAAGGACCATGTCATTAAAGAAATCATGTGATGAGGATGAAATTACATGTGCAAGGTAGGATAGTACAATGAAAAGATAAATGATGAGTACATATATCAAACAACCAAATTCAATATATATTATATTATGATATAAATATAATTTTATAATTATTGTATATTGAATTAGGTGTAAGATTATAACAGAAAAAGTATTTAATTTAAAAAATATCGAAAAATTATGAATTTGACATGTGTCATTCTATTGTTTTAAGTAAAAGGGAACTTTGATCATGCTGGTAACAAATACGCTAGCTCATTGTATCTTATACGTTCATTGTGTCAAATATCAGTCCATTGTGTCATATATTTACATCATTCGTCATACGTATTGATCATTATGTTTTACGTTTTAGATACATTTATGTTATTTTTTTAATGTGTCTATAGATTATATAAACTTGTTATCTATTATTGTGTTGTACAATTAGAATTATACAATGATATACTTTCACCAATATATATTTTAAAACCCATAGTGTTGAAAATAACTCAATATCTTATTTTTTTATTGTTTTTAAAGATTATACATATTTATTGTTATCTATTATTATGTTTTACAATAAAAAAAATTATTATCTTTTTATATAAAAAGATTGTATTCGTTTTAACGATAAAAAAATACTCATTGTTTGTGTAATTTTAAAAAAATAATCTTGTATATAAAAGTTACGGATGTTTAAGAAAAATAAAGAAACTTGCAAAGAGTAAGAAAAAATGGTTTAACGGCTATTTCTAAAATACTTCTCTAATAATTTTTTTCTTGAATTTAATCTCAATTATTAATTAATGAGATTGATGGTTAAAATTATTTCTTAAACTTTTTAGTTTGATGTTCCTTTTATTTGAACGTTTCCCTTGAGTTAGTTCGTCAGATAATTTTTTTCCTCGACGCATATAATGACAACTAATTTTGTATGCATACGTTATTCTAGTATACTTGTTTATAAGGTGTAATAAATCTACGCTAGAATGCAACCGAAACTTGAATAGACGCACTCAGTTTCTCAAACTCATAACGTTAAGGTATTAGACTAACATATCTCTTAAAAAAGGTCATATGTCAATCCGTGATCACCATTAGTCCCAATCCTAGGACTATACTCATGAGAAATCCACCTTAAGTAAAAAAACCCCCTAGACTACCTAAAACCCCTCTCATTTTATTTTTATCACAAGTGGAACTTGAATTTAAAATATTTTATTGAATGATGGATCTCTAATAACTTATCTTTGTCATTTGTTTTTCAAATTCAATACACACTTGAAAGGTTTAATACGAAATTGATAAAATCTATACATCTTATATTCTAAAGAATTCTATATTTTGGGTGCGAACACATAAATAAAATTTGTTACTTTCTTTCCTTGAAAGCTGGAAAAATGTTAAAGTAGTGCAGTCAGATGCTATAACAAATAAGGCTATGTGAACAACACCTATACTAAATACGTATAACGATGACATGGTCGCTGGTACAGGTGACTTGACGACATGTCGTCGGTATAATGTGTTTGCTTTTTATGACCGGTCAAAGTCTACGATGACACGTCGTCAACATAGACTTGGCGGGATGAGCAAAAAAATGAACGGGTCTTCCAAAACATATCTTGACAAAGTGTTGTCGGTATAGTAAAAACGTTTTTAATGATTTTCTATTCTTCTGATCCAAAGACAAACAAAAATGATAGAGGTAGCTTTACCATGTGTCGACGACTTGTCATCGGTACACTGTATTTATATTTCTTCAATTTTTGTTTATTTATAATCGTAAAAAAAGATCATCCTGTACTCACGACATGTCGCCTGGGCATGTCTTTTTTTAATTAAATGACACGTCCTTTTCTTAGACCCTATAGTGACGATATTAGTTAGTATTGTTAATAATTAAACCATAAATGGTTATCTATATATTTTACAGTAGTTATATATGCTACTGAATTTCTACTAAAATTCTCAATATATTTAATGCAGGAACGAATTCAAGAGGAGTATGAGAGATCCTTTAGCCGATTAGTGGTGACTCATCTGACGTTGATAAGATTTAGTGTCTTGAACGTGCGTGAAGTTAAAGACGTAAACACATATGTGGTGTTGGTTGTGTTATGAGATGTCACACCCCTGATTTTTCAAGCACATAACCCATCCTAACACAACATCTGGAAGAAGAAAGTTCACGACTTAAACAACAACAATAAAGTCAACAAAGTCTGTTACTTGATACATTTAGCGGCGATTTGTCATCCCAATGGACTGATCTGTACCAACGACATGTTTCCTAATGACATTTTAGAGTTATTATAACGATTCTGTGCCTACAAACCTATGACGACGACATGTATTGTGGAAACTTATGTATGTACATTAAAAAAGTCTAGAAACTTATTTATCAAAAGAATTATTTTGCTTTATTTCTTTTTAAAGTAATGTATTTTTTTGTGGGCGTTACATTGTTTATTTTTAAAGATAAATTTAAAAGTTAATCTAAAATTTATAATATGTATAGAAACCGAATGAATTTGATGTCACAGAGCAAACATGTAATGAGATCCAAAGAAGTGAAATCTTTATATCCGCTTTACATATATCAACATATGATACCAAACATGATAAAAACATATTATTTGCCTAAATTTATATTAAGAGAAGGCGATAACTAAATGAGAATAAGTAAAGTTACATTGATATTTTATAGAGTAAATTACAAATTGTGTTCTTTATAAATATAAAAAATGTATGACATGTTCTTTAGTTTTTATCTGATATTGCTCAAATAATTAGTTAAAATTAATTTTTACTGATAACAAATTATTTGAATTATTAAAATCTAAAATTCTTATTTGTTTGATTAAAACCAAATTAATGATCAAAATTTAATTGTTAGGAATCAAGAAATGAAAGATAGGATTATATGAAATTTAACTTTTGTCGTATATAATTACTATTAGCTAAAAAAGAGGTCAGATATATAGAAATAGTGTTTTATAATTCAAAGTTAAATTATGTAGTTTAGTCACTTATAACTCATAGAAATCGAATAACATTAAACTTAATTGTGTTAATCATAGAGTTTGAAAAGTTTCAAAAACAATATATAGTGAATCATTACCATTGTACTATTTTATGCATTACATTACCCAATCTAATATTTGAACAACCATGTGTTCATTTTGCAGCTTATCATCACAATTATTATTATTGTTATTATTATTATTATTATCATTATTATTATTATTATTATTATTATTATTATTATTATTATTATTATTATTCTAGTTATTATTGTTATTATTATTATTATTATAGTTATTATTATTATTATTATTATTATCATTATTATTATTATTATTATTATTATTATTATTATTATATTATATTATATTATTATTATTATTATCATTATTATTATTATTATTATTATTATTATTATTATTATTATTATTATTATTATTAAAAATTCCTCTCTCTCTATATATCTCGATTTAGATCTGGCAGAAGATTGTCTCACTAAAAAACCGACGGGTAAAGCTGCTATAGTTTAACTGCATGCATATATGTTAAGACTACAACAACGTATACTAGCAACCTAAGCTGGGTACGTATTTCTGAATCTGGGTTTGATTTCAATTCCATCAGCCCGATAAAAACTAGGTATGTATCTCCATCTCCATCTCCAACACGAGCGTTAATTAAAACCAAATCTTTTATGATCGGTTCAGTATCGTATAAAACGAATATATATTTTGATGTTAGGTTTGGATTAATTAAGCTGCAGGAATGAAGAACCAGGAATCTGATTATATATTTGTTGCTGAGGGTGAAAACTATCATGATGGGAATGAAGAAAACTTTTTCGATGCCGATGGAAATGAAGATAACATTGTATCTTTGAAATATGCTGATGATATAGATGATCATGACCCTCACTCTCAAACCACCCAACCTGATTCTTTAGACCCTTCATGGCCTCAAAGTTACAGGTAGGTACGCACGTACAATGGATAAATGTCGTTTTAGCTAGCAACTGAAAGTAAGATTGTGAATATGCATATGCTAACTGATCATGCTTTATTTATCTTCGATCTTTTTCTTGTTTCATGTTATAGGAGGTCAATGGATCTTTTAGCATCTCAAAGTCTCAACTTTCTGGGTTCTCCTAGATTATCACCAGTAGCTGCTGCCTCACCCCTTTCTTCATCACCTAGTAATAGGAGGATACCAATTAATACAACTTTGGAAAAACCTCTCTTGTCGTACTCTGCGGCTACAGACAACCAACAGCATGATACTCCTGAAACCACCTCACTTCATCCACAGCGCACATCTTCTACTACAAAAAACCTGTCACAAACCATTAGAAAGAGCTCCTTCACTCAAGCTGTGGTTAATGGTATATATGTGTGTGTGTATATAGATCGATTTATTACATCATATCTCTCAAACATTTTATGTATATAATGATTTCTGGAGCGTAGGGGTGAATCTTCTTTGTGGAGTGGGACTTCTTTCTACTTCTTATGCAGTGAAACAAGGAGGATGGGTGGGTTTGTCTGTGTTGTTCATATTTTGTGTTCTTTCATTCTACACCGGTCTCCTTCTTCGTTGCTGTTTGGATAGTCGTCCTGGTCTTAACACTTACCCTGATATTGGTGAGGCTGCCTTTGGCAAAGCCGGACGTCTTGTCATCTCTGTAAGTTAATTAACTTTTACATCTACGATGTGTTTTTTATTCAAGCTTGAATGCTTATATTATATGCTAAGGATAATATAACTATATTCATGAATGACCAGTTAACCTTTAATGAGGGATTAACACAAATCAGTTAGAGTAATCAGCTTGAATACACTGTTGCACGCACTCCAAATGATATTGGTTATGAGGAAGAAAGATAGAGACATAAAATGACCATGCATACACAATAAGATGACAGAGATAAGGTAGTTATACCCTTACACCACGACAATTACATAGGTTAGTTATTGGCGGTAGTTTTGGCGCCAATAATTGTCGCTTATCTACTTGACCCGTATTTACCCATATCGACCCATACTAATGTACAAATTAATTATTTGGACTACATAATACACATATACATATATATCCTAACTTATCTACATGCTAAACTTAGTTCCAGCAATCTCCCCCTTGAATTTTTCTCCTTGATATGAACTCTTCACATCTTGACTTGTTTCTTGGTGGTAAATCTGCATCATTCCAATCTCGTTTCTTGGTGGTAAATCTGCATCATTCCAATCTCGTTTCTTGGTGGTAAATCTGCATCATTCCAATGCTTCTACTTCTTTGCAAATGTAGTGTTCCTAGATTCTAATGCAGTCAGAAACATAATGATAAGTAATTGAGTATGTTGATTCAACGAGAATGCCAAGAACATTTCTTCTAACTATCGTTTGTTCACAAAGAATGCCGATAATCAGGATTTCACACTAACACACACACTGTGATAGAGAGAGATTTTTTTTTATTAATTTCAATAATAATTCCTTCAATCTCTTACAAGCATATAAAGAAACAAAGCAAAGTCGAATGGGCCACAAAACATAAACGGACCAAAATGTAAAGTCCAACGAAATATAAAATAAGACAAACATTGAAATAACTTATAAAATAAGTCGTTTCGACCGGTCACAAGGCCAAAACGGAAACTTTTAGCCCAAGTTATGTCCATTTTAGTGAAATCCCTTTTAATAATCGATCTTGAGCCTCCAAAAAGTTTATAGCTTGCTGATCCACATTTGGACCCACATCAGATTCCCAATCTTCATCTTCACTTTTCCTCCTTTGAATTTAAGATGATACCATTCTATCATCTCAAGATACCTTAAATAGACAACCTTAATCGTCTTCTCCATGTGACTTTTTCTTCAATCTTCATTAGTTCCTTTTTGTAACCCAACTGTGATGTAACTTCTGCCCATAAGTTCTCTTTGTTAACTTTGTTTCATCCACCCATATTTGTACTATAGACTTGTTTCTTGTTTTCAACTATTGTCGTCTTGACACAACGTGTGTTTCCATCAACTTTGATTTCAAATACTTGTTTTACCAATTGATTTATACTAAGAACATTCATCATTGATGTAGGCACATAGTAGACAAATTCTACCATATTTGTTTGCCCACCATTGCATATTTCAACATCTCCTATTCAGCTAAAAGATTTCTTAGTGTACTCATTTGAACACCCCTTTATACCGAATGAGTTCAAGAACTTCTTGAATAAAACCTTGTTGCCTGTTGCATGTTGCTTGCGGGTGAGACTAGCATACCAGATTTTATCTTATGTTTTGTCGTCGGTTCCTTTAACCAAGAACTCTGTGTTATTGATCTTCTCGAGACAGTCCATATTACAATGAAATGGTTGTTTATAGTAACTACGTAGCATACCTTTTGGATAACCCGAAGTTATCCTTTTGGTTTTGATTTGTGAGTCAAACTCCCTTTGCACGGTCTTCTTTCTTTCTGCCACTAATTGATACTCTGAATCGATGTTGAAGTCATCCAACTTGATACATAATTCTTTTCCACTGTTTTCCCCTTAATGATCTCTGTGAACATTAACCATTGATTCTCCGTGACCCTTCTGGTCTTCGTATAGCAACGGGAACATGGGTGAATTCTCACACCCATCTACAATACAATTGGAGTACGTATCCTTGAGCTCCATTGTTGGTTTAAATGTGAATTTCCCACAGGTCTTAGATTAATGCTCTGATGCCATGTTGAGGGATTAAACACAAATTAATTGAGAAATTATCTTGAATACACTATGGCATGGACTTCACTTGATATCAATTATGAGGAAGAAAGATAACAACATAAAATAATCATGCATACATACAAAAATGATAGAGATAAGGTATTTACACCTCACGACATTTACATAGTTTATTTGTTGGTGGTTAGTTTTCGCGCCAATAACTGTTTTTTATTGACCCATATTTACCCATATCGACCCATACTAATGCACACATTAATTATACAGACTACATAATACACATACACATATTTATACTAACTTATTTGCATGCTAAACTTAGTTCAAACAACCTTGAGTCTTTTGTTGTTCTAAATTACAGTTATGCGTAGGAGTTAACATTAACATGGCTAGCTAGCTAGTTGTTAATTTATTAATTCTTGTTTGTTGTTGGGTGCAGATAATTTTGTACGTGGAATTGTATGTAAGTATATATATCAGATCACACGTCATTATGCAATATTGCAATGTATTGCATAGTTAAAGGGTCTTTAATTAGCTTAACTATATATGGTTTTCACCGAATATTCATCATATATATATTGCAGGCAGCATGCGTGGAATACATAATTTTGGAGAGTGATAACCTATCTTCTTTGTTTCCAAATGCACATCTAACTCTTGCAGGATATAATCTAAGTTCCCATTATATGTGTGCAATCATGGTCACTCTTGCTGTGCTTCCAACAGTTTGGCTTCGCAACATGAGTGTTCTCAGTTACATCTCTGGTTAGTGCAAAATATTATACAAACAAGTAGCTAGCCTGTAATTCACTTGATATTTGAGTACCAACCCCTTAATCTGTTATTGTTTTTGCATCTAATCTGGCCAGCTGGGGGAGTTTTTGTATCGATTATTTTGGTAATCTGTCTGTTTTGGGTTGGTTTGGTGGATAACGTTGGATTTCAAAGTGAATCTACAAGAATGCTAAATCTCTCAACATTTCCGGTGGCGATTGGGCTCTATGGTTATTGTTATGCAGGGCATGCTGTTCTTCCTAGCATTTATACATCTATGGAAAAACGAAGTCAATTTCCTCTAGTCCTCTTAGCCAGGTATTTATATTTTTAAAATCTTATACATGTATGTTGCTGCAATCGTATTACTTCTTAAAATCTTATAATTATTGTGCGTGTACCATGTTTTTTGAAGCTTTGCTATATGTACTTTACTTTATGCTGGAGTTGCAATAATGGGATACATGATGTTTGGTGAATCAACAGAATCACAGTTCACTCTCAACCTGCCTTCGAACTTTATTGCCTCCAAAATTGCAGTATGGGCGACGGTATGCTAACTAAATATGATTATTGTTTTTTGAAATTTCTTGATTTAGACTCATGTCTCTATCGTTTGTACTTCAATCTGTAGGTAATCAATCCATTTACCAAATATCCTTTTGCTTAATCGAGCCTTGTAAATCTCTTTGCTCATTATAAAATGTTTCATTTTTCCGGAGATTCTACTAGGTAAGTTTTTTGTGTTGGGGGAGCAAACTCTCTATCATTATCATCCCGTGATAAAGGAAAGGGTTATGCTTATCTCACACTCTATAAAACCTACCAATAGTGTTTTTCTATATAAGATATTACTAGATATGTTTGGTTGTTTGTCCGTATCACTAATTCAAAATGAAGTGGAAACATGATCCCAAAAGTCCAAAACCTTCTTGAAATTTAGCAAGTTCAGTCAACTGTGTTCTCTTTAACAAGAATCACATATGCTTTAACTATATCCCCCGTGGCTCTGAGTCTTGAGGAACTAATACCATCAAACCATTTGTGGTCTCACGTTTACTCCGTCCTCATTAGAACAACATTGGTGATCTCTACTTTGATTGTGGCCATCTCCTTCCCCTTCTTTGGTAGGTTCTCACATGTGCTGGTATCTAGCTAGCCACAACTTTAATTAGAACACATCATGTATATATAACTCTATGCCATTCACGATCTTTCCTTCTTACTACAGGGTTGGTAATGTCTTTGATAGGATCTTTACTCACAATGCTAGTGGTAAGTATATATTTGTCCCTCGCACACTATATATACTTATTTGTCATCTCCAGCGTTTGTCATTCTCATAACACAACTACTTACGCACAAGTGTGAATTTCAAGCATGACACGAACTTAACATGAGATTTACAAATTTGGCATGTTTACTGGCTGGGTCTTGTACACCCAAATGTAAAGGCTAAAAGAAATGAGTATCACATTGTATGGTTTAAAACTAATTTTCTACACACATTTTTATTTCTCTTTTAATGTAAATTTGCAACTTTGAAGCATTTTTATGTGAAAAATAAAATATTTCTTACAGGTTGAACGGATTGTATATTTATCAAACAATGATACATGTTTTGTTTGGGTTCATATAATTTTTGTGTTCGTTTTCGACCCACCAACCCACAAACAAGATCCATATAGCACCCTTAGAGCTATACTTATCGGGAGAGTGGATTCAATCTAATAACTTAATTACCAATTCCACACCATTGTTAGTTGCACATTAGAAGACACAAAACTAACTCAATATATTTTTTGTTGTTCCAGTCATTGATATTTCCTTGTGCTTGTTTTTTGCGCATCGCCAGAGGAAACATAACTCACTTTCAGGTATAGAATATACTTTCCACAACTTCAACATGCCATAAAACAAACTGGCAGTTGAACTGCAAGGGTCATCAACCAATATTCATAAAAGTAAGTATTCTTACTCGTCCATCTTACTTGATTGGTAGGGATCACTTTGCGTATTAATCATCACAATCGGCATGGTCTCAGCAGTGGTTGGAACATACACAAGCTTATCTGAAATCATTCAACAGATTTTGTAATCATGTTTTGACTTTTGATTCTTGTATTAGAATTTAGAACTTGTGTGTTGACAAGTTATCAAAACTCTGACCGAGTATACTTTTTCCAGGTATTATTTATGTAATGGTTGTCGTAGTTCCATACCGGTTTACTGGATTCAAATCATCTTTCAACGAGGCCTAGTGGCGTTGTTGTTACTTTGATAAATGTGACAAAGCAATTTGTATATATAAAATGTCATGTTTCCGTTCATGATGATTTCTTTGTTTGGTCCTTGGGTTAAAGAAGCAAGAGGTGCTCTAATTAAGGCGTCTAGGTATTTACAACCACAATTAAGTTGTACAATCATTAAGCGTTTCTCTAATTAGAACCAGATAAGCTTTACTTAAAGCCACAAATAGCATATATTATCAAAAGAGTGCTCAATTATGATTCAGATCATTCTTAAAGCAAAATAGTGATATTTTTCAGATCATAATAGAACCTTTTAAAGCAGTGTAAAACTAGTTTCTTGAGAAGATGGCAAAAAACACACATTGTTAATCCATGCAGCTAGACCATGACCCTCGTTTGCACCACTTTGTCTGATGGATTCCACCATCTGTATACAAGTCGATCTCTAGCTAGCTTCCTTGAGCATAAATAATCAAAATTCTTCATCTGCTGCTTCAGTTGCTGTAGCCTCAGTAGTGTGATCGGAGTCATCTCACTCTCGTTCTCAGCCACAAGAAACACAACCAATAAAAAATGGCAGAATCTTTGTTAATGTACGTGGATTCATGCACCCAGCCTGTATGTTTGTCTACTGTCAACACAATTTCATAATACCCATTTGGCATTTGCCATACACCAACACATACTCGTCATTCTAAAACACTTACTCGTGTTTGCTGACAACAAAGTGAATGTTTGTCCATATCAGTAATCACTATACATGATCAAAGCTAGGCGGCGGAAAAGATCGAGGATTTGTTGGTTGAAAGTGAAAAGAGTGTTCCATTTACGCTTCTTTTAACATTCAATTTCAATCTCAATCTCGATCTCATTGGTTTTAGTTTGGTTGTAAACATAAATCAAATCAATTAAACTATGTTCTATTTGATTGACTTTTTGTTCTATTGTTGTTCACTTAAAGTTATTAGATAAAAACATACATCATGACACAAGTAGGTTTAAGAATATGTGTAGTGATTGTTTAGTTAAAAATATCAAATAATGTCATGTTGATAATAATCATTTCATTAACGCCTCCTTTAAATCAATTACATGTGATTAACTAGTGTTTGGAGCTTCTATTGATGTAATAATATAGGAAATATTAATGTGTTTGGTGTCTGTTAATAACTTAAAAGCCTATGGGTTTGAAGCCTCTTACTATCTTGTAATGGTATTTATAGCACTATTTGTGTTCATGTCGTCATGTTTGTATTAGACTATATTATTATTAGGATTTAGTAATGATTATTATTAGGATTGAGCCCATGGATCTATTTAGATTTTTAGAGTTTAATTGTAAACTCTATATAATGTATTCTATTCTATCAATGATATTCAGTTACTCTTTTACCATCTGACATGGTACCAGAGTCACCCTACGCTTCCTACCCCCTCCGTCGTGTCACCACAAATATAAAAATCCTAGCCGTCGTCATCGTGTTAAAACCCTAGACAGGGCGGTGTGCCTCCGCCGCCGCCCTGTCCATATTTCCAACAAGTCTTACAAAAATCCATATTTAGAATCCATTAGAAACGATCTGTGTTTGTGAAACTTGTTAGTTTATTATCTATATATGCCAAAAAAATGATATACTGCATGAAAGCTTAGAATAATAACATATTATCTTATTAGATGACATTTATAAGTAGTTTGTATATGTGACCATTTGCAACCTGCTCACATTTAATTAGTCCTTACAAGCTTAGGACTCCATGTCAAACAAAGCAACCACTTGTTGTCTCCGATTACAGGATCAACAAGCCTTCTCTTCAACCCCTCCTTTATTGACCTCTCACAATTGTCATCATCCGATGTCTTGAATGGTTTTTCTGGGCTCACCATATAATCGGCTTCCACAATCTGGTTCACCATATCCAGCACTTGGCTCATTCTTGGCCTCAGTCTTGGTTGTTTAAGCAGGCACTTGTTAGCCACAGCAGCTAGCTTTTGTGCAGACTTGAGTGAATAGTTACCGGCGAGCCTAGGGTCTAAAATCAGTTGAAATTTTCTCAAGTCGTGAGAGATGTGTGGTCTTACCCAATCCAAAAGCTTCTGCTCGTGTTTTGGCCTGTTAAGATCCAACGGCCTCCTACCCGTTATGAGTTCATATAAGAACACCCCGTAGCTCCAAACGTCACTCTTGTACGTGAGGCGTCCTGTTTGGATGTATTCTGGAGCTGCATATCCAACTGTTCCAACGACCTGTTTAGATCAAGAAAAATTAATCCAGTTTATCAAAGTAGCTGTATTATGGTCATTACAGAAAAATAAATCAGCTAGCAAAGTAAGTTACTGCTGTTGAGACATGGCTTAGCCCGTCCGAAGGGCCAAGCCTAGCCAATCCAAAATCTGAAAGCTTTGCGTTCCAGTTCTCGTCCAAAAGAATATTTGAAGATTTGAAATCTCTAAAGATTATCTGCACCATAACACAACAAATTAAATCCCATGACTAAAAACGTACGTCAGTGTAGTTTGACCTTGATCAAAGGCACCTGGAATTCCATTTCTTCATGGAGGTAAGTGAGTCCTCGAGCGGCATCTTGTGCAATCCGCAGTCGTGTTGACCATGGAATAGGTGCTTGAGTCCTGCTAGATAAATGATCTTGGACACTTCTGTTTGGCATATATTCGTAGACAAGAAGACGTTGGATCCCTCTTTCGTCATCTTCATCACAATATCCTATTAGTTTGACCAGGTTTGGGTGGTCAACAAACCCAAGAATATTCACTTCTGTTATCCATTCTTTGTGGCCCTGAGAAAAAGCCAAAAAAATACATATTCATAAACAGCCCGGCACGATCATTAACACTATATATGAAGTCTAATTAAGGATCAATTAATATATGTTCAAGCTAGTTGACACTTACTAACCTGCAAGCCTCTTCTGCCAAGTTGTTTAACAGCAGCATCGATCTTTTTACCTGAAGTAGCATCTGCAGTTCTAAGAAGAGCCCGATACACACATCCAAAACCACCTTCTCCAATCATTAGGGCATGGCTGAAGTTCCTTGTGGCTGATTTGAGCTCAGCAAACGTGAATTCTCTGATATTATTAGTGTTGTTACTATTACGACTTGGCCGTCTTTGATTGAAACTTGTCCTGGAGGAGGACTCGGTGCTAACATCAGAGCTGCTATCATGTGAAGTAAACTCAGAGCCCGATTTCCTCTCATCTTGACCATGTGATATGGAAGGAGAGGAATGTGCTGGGGTAGACTTTGCAGTCCTCGTGTCGTCACTGTTTCTTTCTCCATGGGACGACTGGGAGGAAGAAGAGAAGGAGAAACATCTCATGGCCTTCATTGCTTCAAGAATAACCATGGCATGGTCAGCAACATTCCTTAAACATGAAATTAAATAATACATGAAAATAACTCAAGAATCAACTACTTTTATTTTTATAACAAATATATGTGTGTATATATTTTAATCATACAATGCCAGCAATAAATCACTAGAACACATGCATCTTTAATATTCGATCTCTTCATATTGACTTTTGAATGTTCACGGCTTCCATCTCACGAGGCTTTTGGCTGTCAATTAATCATACCAATTAAAGCATGAATATTGTATCTCTATATAAATTAAAAGGTGTTTTTTTTAATAAAATGGCGTTCCTAAGCCTTCAAATATATATGTCGACATGGAAAATGTTTTTCTATCATATAATTAGATGATATGCACCTGTTATTGATATGCATCTGTATTTAAACGGTTAAACTTGATGAAGTGGTGACATAGCCATAGCCTCTTCATACGTACGTGATGATTATAGACGTTTTTGAAAATTTCACAAGTTTAACATACAAAATCAAATCATAAGGAAAAAGTTTTACTTAGAAATTAAATGAGAACATACATATGAGTATATGATGTTTAATTTTTTGTTGTATAAAGCTTGAAAGAAACTGCAGGTAGAAAGTAGAGATCAGGAAATGAAAAGATAAAGTGAGAGCAGAAGAATAAATTTCCACCATATTAGGATTCCAGAAATATATATCAAGAAAAGCTAGCTAGCTAGTTAAAACACACCAAACTAAATTTGATAATTAATTAAGAGTTTAGAATGGGCTGGGAGGATGAAGAAAAGAAAAGAAAAGAGAAGAGAAGAGAAGGATGAAGTACCTTTAAATTGAAGGTAGTATGTATGTATGTATGTATGTATGTATGTGTGTGTTGAAGCTAGATGAATCGAAATGTTGGAAGTGAAGGAGCGAGCTGAGAGAAGAATAAATTAAAATGGAATGGTGGAATGAATATAATTAGCTCACCCAACTTTATCTCTTCTCATCTCATGTCCCCTAACCCTGGCATCAGAGAGATGGTGATGATATGATGATGATGACGAAGTGTGTATGTATATATGGATGGAGTCGATTAGGCCCACTCGGGGGAGGAAAAGTCTTCGAAAGTGAGATTAAAGATGACAAATATTAAAATGTTTGCTACTACTTTTATTAATATCGTGTGTTTATTATTATTTATTTGTTTTTTTAAATAACTTAGCAAGTGGAAAATAAGGTTAATCAACCTTTTAACACGTTTATGATACCATCGATTTACAAGCACTATATATAAGAAACATTACTTAGAGTAAAACGCAAGTTAAGTAAATGATAACTATTTTTTTTTTTTAAATTTGGGAACAAAAGTAGATGATAAATTCCATATGAAACTCCTTGACAACTCCTTCACTATTCATTTTCATAGTTTATAATTGTCTTGAACAAAATATAAATACCAACGGGTTCCGTCACATCCGTAGATTTTACTTTTATTTACTTGGAGTGTTCAATTATAGGTTAAAATAGGTCGAAATATCAAATAAATAGTTTAAATTTCAATCGCATATCTTTCTGTTAGTAATAAGATAATTTAAAATATATTTTACTTTATAAATTAAATAATTTACATCATGAAATATATTTTGTACACTTGTAGGAGACTTATGGGTTTGTCATTGATGGGCCTCCCATGTTGAAATTTAGCACCCACACAAGCAACGCGTCTAAACATATAGCTCCCACGTTTGGGCATTTTTAATGATTGATCATGGGGGCATCAATCGTAAATATTCTTGGCCAATTTCAAATTCTCATCTAGATTCCAAGTGTCTATTTTAATTTGCAACATCTACACAAATAGTCAAACCTATATATCCACATCCTTGACTTTCAATATACTTTAATGGTGAAACACAGAGTTAGTTTGGCTATTTTTTGAAATACATGTGTTATGATATGATTGGAGTTATTGTCCAATATCAATATCCTACTTAATTGATTTTGTAGCGAGTGGTTAGTCGACGTTCATATTCTTTTTCTATTTAAGTTGCCTTGAAATGACATTAAGTGCAGGTTTGGTTAATTTTGTTTAAAGATTAATACACCAAGTTTTCAAGTTTTTGGCGGATTGTTCACCTAAAACCACAGTGTTCCCTGCTATGTTAATTTTTTATGAGGTCAAAGAAATCTTCTACTTTATATTGCTCTATAGCCTATTTAGATATACACATGTAATTGGTTTTGACATGCATTCTTTTAAATTGTGGTCATAATCCTTTTCAATAGAAAGCAAAGCGTAGATTGTTGGCCATTTATAAATTGGTTTTTACTTTACCTAAAATTTTTCCGACCCAGCCGCATAAAAAGGTTTCCTGGGTACACTGTCTTCCAACGATTGTAAAGCCTAAATCAAACTTGTTTTTAAGCAAATTTTATCTCCAAAAGCAGTAGAATCCGAAACGGAAAATCCATCCTATAGAAAGTGTCCCTACAAATAGAGAAATCATTAAATATAAAATTGTTTTCATGTACTGTGTCGGTTGTTTACATATGCCCATTCTGATCGCGGCTGAAGATCCGACATCGGCATAAATGTTGTGATTCAAGTAGGGATGAAGTCGTCAAGTGAGACAGGGGTCGGGAACGAGCTGGTGGTCGGTGAGTCTTGTGGGGGCGTGGATGCACACTTTTTACACATCCTATTGACCTGCACCTCCATCCAGCAAGGATAATTATTCCAATGCATCAATGTAGTATACAATACACTTTAGTATCAACATCGTATAATGGGAATTCAAGTATAATAAAAGATTACGGCCGAGCCAAATGTCCAGTACTACACCAATTTGATCCTATAGAGACGAGACCTACAACAACAACAAAATTTAGTCCCTATATGTTATCCATAGCAACGACATGTCGTCGCTACAGGGTTTGTCAAATATTTTTTTAACACATGTCGTCGCTACAAGGTAGCTTTTGAACGAGTGACCGATGTCATCACAATAGAACCTTTAAAGTAGTTGTTGTGGTTAATTAGTAAATAATTTTGCATTATTTGAACAAAATAAATTATTGTGTTCACCTATAGGGACAACATGTTGTTGCCAAAACTTTTAAATTCTTTGTCCCTGCATATAAGATAAGCGGGAAAACTCCCGCCATTTAGAAAAGTCTATATGGACTCTAAGAATTTAACTTATTTAGAGCATTCATAGTGGAGTCTTTAAAATTATGTGAATGCATTTGGTATATTATATGGAATGTTTTTCAGTGGTTGTGAGTAAATGAGAAAGAAAATGTTATTATGGATTGCTATATTTGATAAAATACTGTTTAATTTTTATAAAATTTTTAATATTTTTTAAATTGTTGTGAGCATAGGAGGGAGAAAAAAATATATAATTTAATTGAAAATGACAAAGAAAATATAGTGATTTTTATATAATGTAATTGAAAATGAAAAAGAAAATATAGTGATTTTTAATATAATTATATAAATAAAATATATAATTATATAATTGTATAATTATATAATTGTATCATTATATAATTGTATAATTATATAATTGTATAATTTTTAAAATATAATTATAATTTAAAGAAAAAAATATAATTATATTAATAAAAATATATCCAAAAATTTAAGTTACCATTTTCTTCACCGTTCGCACCATCTCCACCATCTCCACCATCTCCACCGGTGTCAAGCTTCGCACCATCCCCAAACCGTTCTTCACCATCTCCATCGGTGTCCAGCTTTGCATCGTCTCCACCTTCGCACCGTCTCCACCGTTGCAGAACCAACGACTCCACCATTCTTCACCGTCTTCACCTTCGCACAATCACCATTCTGCTCTGCTCTGCAATTTCAGCCTTCAATTCAGTCATTGTATCACATTTGAAGTTGTTTTCAGGTACAATTTACGGTTCATTTGAAGTATTTTTAAGTATGATTCATGGTGCATTTGGAGTTGCTAATCTGACTTGTGTTTTTTTGCTTCCGGTTGTTTTTCAAAATTACATCGCTGAACCTTTTGGTTATTGCTTTGCATTTAAATGGAAATATTTGATTTCATGAATGGACCACATTACACTGGTTTCTAAATTGGCCTTCATCCTAAACATAAAGGGTTAATCTTGACAACTTGTGAACAGTAAGGGTTGATGTTATGGATTGTCCAAAGGGGTTTGAATGATTCGTTTATGATAAATCGTAGGTTTATTTCTTATGTTTTTCTTGTAGTTTAATAATCATAGTATTGTGGAGTTTGAGTTAGATTAGGTTTCTTAAAAATAGTACTATCAAACTATCTTAGTTTCAAACTTAAATGAACAAGTAATAACAATAACAAATATAACAATATCATAAAAGAAAATGATACGATACAAAGTATAGTAAGTCAACACAATGAGTCATATCACACGGGGTGTTGGCATACACATGAAGAAAAAGGGGTTATGCACGGTTGTCTATGATCTTTGGAGATTTTGTTGGTCAATGAAAAGCGAAACTCTACAGATATGACAAATGGTGGTGGGGTTTTGAGTCTTGTTTTGAAAAGGATATGACCGGAAGTGGCTTTGCAAGTTGCTAGAGTTTTGAACCGGAGAAAAGAAAAAGTAAATGGATATGAGAGGGTGTGTGGCTAAATTGAAGCAGATATCTGCATTTTTTAAATAATGATGCAAGAGCGAATCCAGATTAATCTTTATAAAACTTATTCCATAAGATTTAACAATAATGAAAATGATATGAAAAGAAATGGATTTATATATTTAATTTTGTGGTTCACGAAAACAAACATAACTAGTTTTATACCCGTCCGGTGGCCGGGCAGTGCAGCGAATTAAGAAAACAATAATATAGAATTTATTATTTGCTGAAAAGATAAAACTTTTTTGTGTATAATCTTAACACGGTGATGACGTAAAGACTCTTACGCATTAGAATGTTTGCTTCATTCACATCTAAAAGCACCAACGTAAACAACTATTTAATAATGAACAATGCATCATGTTTAATTAAGGTTGGTGTTTAGGGAGAGTGTTGTTAAGCTAAGTAGCATGACAAATGAGGTTTTAAGATATATAATGCATAAAATTGCACTTTAGGTGGAAAGTTATTCAAAGGAAGCATCACAATTAATAAAAAAGATAAATGAAAGCGAACATAACATTTTACCCCAAATACATAAAAAAGAGAGGAATGTAAAAACGTAATGCCACTATATAACTGGACTAAGTGTCAGGTGACATCAGAGTCTCAGTGTAAATGACACCATTTACAGCAGGGAAGTACTTATCGGGGAACGTTAAACAAAAACCGTTGAATATCTCGTCAAAGTCACATACATTACCAAACTCATTCATGATTATCCACTTTTTAAGTGGGACCGTGTAAGAAGCATAACACCAAAACATAGTTGGAGTTTTAGAAATACTTGAAATAGACAACACTTTGGTCCATTTACCATACCCTATCCTCCACAAATCAATGGAAAGCTCATTTAGCCCATAACCAACAAATAAATGGGGTTCGTCACGCGCATTGACTACATAACATTGGCATCCTTTGTTGTATGGAATAGTTGCGAAGGGCAGAACACTAAATTCCTCTGAGTTCACATCAAAACGTATAAGCGACTCCATAAAACTACCATAATATGCTCCAACTGTAAAATACAATCCATCTCCAGAAAGGGTACCCATCGACCACTTATAATTGGTGTCTCTATAATGATAATTTTCTATGAAACTGATTTGCCGCCACGAATTGGAGCATGTTTAAAACACATGCATGAGAATAGATTCACGAGCTCGCTTCACGTACAAAATCTTGTACTCGTTAGCCGAATCTACATAGAAACCGAGAGCATCACAGTCTACATTACACGTACCTTGATTTGTTACACGTGGTATCATACAATAAACATACGTTGATATCATAACTCAATACGGTAATACGATTATGCAAATTAACCATTTTGAGTCAAAAGAATCTCCAGCAATGCACACCTTTTTTCTCCAACAAAAGAATACATGAACATTCATTTTGTTTAGTTATCAAATATTGTGCTAAAACAAATTTTACATTGTTAGAGAACAATTAGTGAAGATTAGCTCTCTATTGCCTAGGTTATCAAGTTGTGAGACTGAAACAATAAAAACATCCAAATTATAAACTTTTTGTAAAGCTCCACAATTTACAAGAAGGGATGCACCATGACACAACTAATCCTAAAATATTTGAATATATTTAATATGTATAAGGATCAATTTTTCCTTGACCAAAACTAAAAGTTAAATGCTCGTATTTAATGAATACTTTATAACACAAGGGAAAAATAGAAATAAATCAAAATGAAGCCATTTATTTATCTGAGACAATAAATAAAGTTAGTGATTTAGTTTGTAATTACCGTGGGTTTGATATGAGTGATGAAAAAAAAGTAATTTCGATGTAATTCAAAAAGTAAATATCGCACCTCTAATAAGAAGAGCCTAATCTCGATTCTTACATTATGACCCAATTTATATTAAGCATTTGCACAACTCATATCTACGTCTTCAACCAATAGAGCAACTCCTCTGTTGCAAAATCAAAATGAAAATGCATTTTATGATAAATATTCTCCCATTGTAGACATTTAAATTCTTGCTTTGCTTAACATTGACGAGGCACATGGCATTGCAAGTGCAATCTAGATAACCAATATCTGAAATAACCCAATAAGTATCAATAGTGATAGAATATTCAAACAAAAACATATTCACATATAATATACGTATTCTCAATAGGTAGAATGCATAGTTACCTATAAGGTGTGGAATGATGTTTATCTGTAGATTCACAATAGTCAAACACCCTAATGTATGATTCAGAACTGACTTTCTCTCTTACGTATATGCTTTTTTGGCATGCCTTTGATTGTTGATCATCATCAGCACCTGAAACATAAATTGTGTTGCATACTTGTATGACCAATAATTATCATTTATACAAGCAAGAATTGATTGAATGAAGAAGTTCTGATGCAATAAAATGCAACCTCATTGATGCAATATATTGGCTACAAAAGTCCAACCATTGACCTCGACATATTAATTGAAAGTCGGGAGTTTGTTTTACTGTAATAGTCATAAACCAAACAGATCAACAACAATCATGGTCTAAAAAACTCTAAAAGTGATCAAATTTAGAGTCAAAGCTGTAATTTTACATACTACCTGCAAGATTTAGTAATGATGATATGAAGGCGTCTCAAGATGTTGGTTTTCCGAGTTCATGTCATTTGTGTAATGCATATCAAATATGTATATACGTTTACATATAACAAGAAATTATTGGGTTTTTATTCAATATTCTTAAATCAAGAAGAAGGCTAATGCAACCAAAACTATGTCACTTAAGTTATTTTTTTTGGTGCTGCATGCAAAGGCTTTCGAATCTTAACATGGAACTTCCGAAGGTTGTAGAGCTCTTCCGAAGACAAAGAGAAAGATCAACTTCCGAAGACAGAACTCTACTTCCGAAGACAAGTGCACACTTCTGAAGTTCAAGACTTAGAAGAATAAAGTAAAGACCACTTCCGAACTATGATGAAAAGAAGAAGTCTCCAAGCCTTGGAAGAAGCAGCCTCTTCCGAAGTATAAGTGGCTTCGGAAGTACTTACTCTTCCGAAGCCATTTAACCTTCGGAAGACACTGCTATGACCAGTAGACACAAGTATGGTCTCTGACACTTCGCTGCAGACTTCTGATACAGCATGGCTTCTTCCTTAAGAGCCATGTTGTTGACCATACTTTATTCCACTATTTACCTTTTTATGATAGTACATGTTACCAACTTTAGTTGGTGACAAAAGATAAGTCAGGGACATGTCCTGACTACCACATCTCAGATAATACTTTATCTGAAATACCTTAAACTATAGTCTTGTAGTATAGGCTTTAGCTAAGGAATCCCAACTGGTATCAAAGTATATCCGACTGTAGGTACTATTATATATAAGTTCTCGTTGAAACTCATTGTAATCAAGTGAGACATAACAACATCTGCTTGTAAGAGTCTTGTATTTTAAGTTGAGAATCAATATATAAAAGTATCTTGAAAATTATCTTTCTGTGTTCTTTATTACTTTCTATATTGTGATCAACTCTTATTTAATTCTTCTTATACCCGAGTGTTGTTCTAGGTGAGTTTGAGAGAAAACATTATGTTTTAGTGACAAACACCGATCCTGCAATTCAACATCTTGTGGGATTTCAATCAACTTGATGAAGATGATGATATCACATCAACATCCAGGTGCATGGATGGATTTTCAAGATTTGTTAAAGTAGACTTAATATTTAAGATATCTATCATACAACATGAGATAAGAGAATATAACTTACCAATATGATGATGGATTCTTTAAAGACCTTTTGTTTTCAAGGCCGAAAGAACAAACAAATGGGATGCTTTTAGTCTTAAAAATGCAGAGGCCTTCCTAGTAATAAGAAGAAACACTAAATCTCATAGAAATACACAAACGCTATTTGGTTTAGTTCATGGAAGAAGGAAGACTCGAATTCATCGTCTTCACAAAACCTGAAATCGGGCTTTGAAATATGATAATAGAAGCAATGACAAAAATCCAAGCCGATTACCCGAAGATATCAATGAATGAAGTGCAACGGTGGCTGATTTAACAACGGCGGTGACTGATTGGGTAGCTTCAATGGCCGATTGAGCAGCAACGGCGGTTGATTGAGAGGCGGCGATGGGCACCTCGGTGGTGGCAGTGACCGATCAGGGCATTTCTTCTTGAGGTAGTGTTCTTTGTAAATTATAAGAAGGTAGTGAAGAGGTTAATCCACAAACCGCTGACAACCGCTCCTCAAACAGTGGACTCCGATTAAAACATAGAACAATTCCCACCTGCAAGTGAAATTTTGAGTTTCCTGCCATTGGAGGACCTGCAACCACTAATAACCGCCTTAAACCGTTGATAACAGCTGATTTTATACGGCTGAGATTCGATCTTAGGATGATCAAACGGTCCAGATTAACTGCGTCGGCGGTTATTTTATCCGCTGACAATAAAACATATAATAGGAGATGGGTTCTCTTTTGTGTTTATAATAATGTTCATCTTTGTTGAAATATCTCGATAGTTTAAATGGGGTGACGAGATATGCCTTTTTTAAAGTAACTAGTTTTTTCTGCCGCGCGTTGTTGCGGCTATACGAGTTTTAACATAACCCTAAAGCAAAATCGAAATGAAGGTTCGAAACCATAAAATCAGTAAAACACACAAAGTAAAACACACCAAAACCCTAAATCCATAATACACAAGAATATTTAGAACCCAAAACTAAATCAAAACCCAACACCATACACAAAACAAACGAAAATCAAAGCCGCAAGAAGGCGATAGTCAAAAATAGAAAACCGACGAAAACAAAGCCCCAAAAAAAGCAAACAAAATGAAAACACAAACCTTAATAGCGAGGATCGTCAGGGTATCGATAACGAAAGAAAGAAAGAAAGAACCCGGAGAAAGACAACGACAACCAACATAATCGAAACACACATCAAAGAAACGTATCCGGACACAAAAAACCAACAAAAACAACCTCACCCCTAAACCTCGAACGCACACCCCAAACAAACTGTATAAAAACACATACACATACAAAACAAACAAACCAAAAAAAAATAAAAAAAAAGGAAAAAATAAAGAAAAAATAAAACCATCACCGACCAAATGGTTTAATTAGAATAGTAAAGTAATGTTATCTCATATTTGTGTTATGAGAATGTACATAACGTATATAAGGATAGAAGATGAAGTATATTAGTAAATTTTCATTACTTCCATTTTATATTCTTTGAAAGTTGAGAATTGCGCAGAAGTTGATGTCGAGTGTTCATATAGCAAGTCGATGTATATTAGTTTTCCTACTGTTATATTTAGATTAATTTTTAATTGTTAAAGTTTTATTTGTTTGATTATTATTAATATTATTACAATTATTATTGAAATTTATGGTGAATTGTTATTTCCGTCACTAATTTTATATCATTTTAATTCATAGGTAACATGTGCTACCATATGGGCAAAGTCATGATTACATATATAAAACTTGTAAATTTTTTTATACAAAATCATCTGGATATGCCTCATGTATGTGTCGTTCTTTCTTCTTCTTCAACACGATACATTTCTTCAGATCATTCACATGCGTATATTCTTATACTATTTATTACCGCACACAAATATACACGATCTGAATTTGTTGTATGATTTTTCAATTTTTTTATGTTGGTTTTTATTTCCTCGTTGGTAGAATTGGGTGTTACCTTAAGTAAGTTCAACATGATAATACCTTGCTGCTGCAGTAAGTTCAACATGATAATTAATGTTTCTAATGGAAAATCAAGTTGAATTTAATATTGATTAAACTTTTAGGGTTTGTGGTAATCACTGTTTAATTGTGTTTGTATTTGGTTTATTTCATGTGTTAGATTTGGTGGGAATTACGACAGGAGATTATACAGAATAGGATAATATCGATGCTTGTTTTGTTGGCAATTAGAAACAATAATGAGTTTTGAAATTTGTTGTCTGGAGTAACAATCGCTCATGGTGGTATTTGTCCTAACATTAACTTTGTTTTATTACCGAAGAAGCCTATGAAAAAAGAGTCTAAATCACCAGCAAAAGCTACCAAATAAAAAAAAAATCTTAGATAAGATTATTATGATTGTTGTTTTGTGATGTCATTAGTGTTAGTTTGAGGAGTGATTGTGATTTTCAAACAATGTTGTTTTCTTGATGTTCATGAATGAAAGAAACCTCTTGTTTCACATATTCTTTGCATACAATAGTTCTCTTTAAGTTTTTCAAGTTTGAGTTATGATAAGCGGAATATAAGATCACTTTTTGTTTTAATCGTTATTGCTTACGGTTCATTGATTATTATGTAACTACTTTTAATAACCCGTATATTACACGTTTCAATAAATAAAAATATTTAATAATATAAAATTTTATTAATTATATAATAATATTTTAAGATAAGATACGATTGAAATTACATATAAATAATGACTATAAATAATAAAACAATGGTATTAACTATTTAATCTTATGTTTCTAAACTTTTTTGTTATTTTCAGAACAAGTAAACACTTTGTTTCAGAATAAAAATGTTCTAAAAATTGTACTTAATTTTTGTTTATAGAAATGTTAATTTTTAAACCATCACTTTTTACATATTTCATATTTTTAGAAAAGTTTGATGTTTTATAGGAATTTCTTAATTTATAAAAAATTATTTCTTTAGAAATATTATTATAAAGTATTTTTTTCTTAATTTATTAAAAGACTATATTAACTTAAAAAAATAAATAATATTATTAGTAATTAATGTAATTATTGAATAGGAGATGTAAGCAATAAATTTATAATGAGAAAAATATAATGTTGTCATGTGTCCACATTAGATACTCTCTTATTAAAGTAACAAGAAGTAAAAGCTCAATCACATATCTATACTACTATATATCTATATATCTATATAATATATATTAGAAGCATAAGATGACAATTTTATTTAAAGTATAAAACACTTATACAATATTTTAAACATAGAGTACAAACGAATTATACAATAGTTTCATTTATGCCCTCATTTAACTAAGTTCTAATTATTGTATTTTTTAATACACACGATTAAAACATTTTTTGATAATGTGATATTATTTAATTCACTTCATTAAAATTTATATTATTCATAATAATATAAATTGACATTTAAATTTATATTTACTAATTATATTTTTATAACTATATATGATTTAAATAAGTATTATTGTGTTTAAATATTTAAGTATATATAACTTCTATACGTCTTCATATTTATAATAACTATAATACAAATATTTTTAGAGCATATTGTAAGTTTAATAATTTTAATATTTATTTATATCTTTTATAATAAAAGTAACACGATGATAGAATTATAAGTTTACATATGGTTAAGACACCTATACGAGAAGTCATGCTTAAATTTCAAAAAAAATAATCATTTTATTTCATGTATACCATTATAATAAAGTATAACATGTGATGCTTATAATACAAATGTTAAAACATATACACTTAGCCAAACAATACCATCATTTACTTTCAATGACATTCATTCATTGCGATTAAGCACTAATCCTTCTTTCCCTTTTCTTTGTTGGTTATTAAAAACTCAATAACAATCAAGATGATAATTTATGGTAAAAATTTCTCTATTAGCTTTTTCCGGTCTATAATCACCACTGAAAAATACCTCCGATGATCACAAAACTCTAACCTATATTCATAAAACGAAACCCCCCTTAAAATGTAAGTAATAAGTGATTTCAAATACAATTACCACTCATGTTTTCACTAATCTTATTAGGATAATATAGTTGTCTTAAAGACTTTCGTAATATACGTAATTGTTTTCTTTCATTTAGTTTTTCAATAACTATATTTTGTTTTGAATAGGGCTAAATAAAGGCTTAAAAATTCTTGAGCCCAAATATTATCTCTTTACTCTAATAAAAAGATAACTAGAAGGGATACATGTCAACACCGTAGTTCTCCTCATTAATTTTTTCTCGATTCTCCCTCCTATTTAATAAAAACATTAGTTACTAATAATACTATTTAACTTTTTCTATTAAATTAGTTTTTTAATAAATTAAGAAATAAATCTTTTTAGTAATGTTATTTCTAAAGAAATAATTTCCATACTTTAATAAAAATATATCTAGGAGGAACATATGTCAACACCATATTTTTCATTGTTAGTTTTTCCCACTTCTCTCTCCTATTTAATAAGCACATAAATTACAAATAATATTATTTAATTTTTTTATTAAAATATATTTTTAATAAATTAAGAAAGAGATCTTTTTAGTAATATTATTTATAAGGAAATAATTTTTCATAAAATTTTTTAGAACATCAAACTTTTTAAAAAATACAAAATATTTTATATTGGATTTTTTAATAAGTAA
>BJCM01255167.1:0-12722 GCA_018326385.1 Flaveria bidentis
GAAGCCGCCTGTATTTTGGGAATAAAGATCTATAGGGATAGATCAAGGCGGTTGATTGGTTTGAATCAAAGTGCATACATTGATAAGATCTTGAAAAGGTTCAAGATGGAAAACTCTAACAAAGGTACTATACCTATTCAAAGAGAAATGATATTGAGTACGACTCAATGTCTAAGCTCAAAGGATGAGCAAGGCAAAATGAAGTGTATCCCATATGCGTCCGCTATTGGGTCCATCATGTATGCAATGATATGCACTTGGCCGAACGTGTCATGTGCTTTGAGCATGACAAGCCGATACCTATAAAATCCTGGAAATAGTCATTGGATGGCTGTCAAGAATATACTTAAGTATCTAAGGAGGACTAAAGATATATTCCTAAATTATGGAACTAGTGAGGAGGAACTCGTAGTAAAAGGTTACAACAATGCGAGTTTCCAAACTAATCAAGATGATTCACGATCACAATGAGGATACATTTTCATCTTGAATGGAGGAGCGGTTTCTTAGAAGAGCTCTAAGCAAGATATGGTGGCATTATCAACTATAGAATCAAAATACATTGCCACTTCATTAGCAGCTCAAGAAGCTGCATGGTTGAAGAATTTCATTGCCCATCTAGGGGTGGACCCTTCCATTCAGGAACTCCTATAAATTTTGTGTGATAACGAGGGTGCGATTGCTCAAATCAAGGAACCCCATGCACATCAAAAGACTAGGCGCATTGAATGGAGATTCAACGACATAAAGGATGAAGTTGAAAAAGGAAAGATATGTATTCGCAAAGTTCACAAGGATCAAAACATTGCGGATCCACTCATGAAGCTTCTTGAAAAGGCAAAGCATGAAAGTCATGCTTGTGCCATTGGACTTCAATATTCTAGTGACCGGATTTGATCTATAATTTTTTATTTAGATATTGTAATCATTTATTACTTGAAAGAATTATTTGGTTATAATGCTTCAACTGATATTCCTATTTTGCATGTTTAAAATCCATGTGTAAATCATTTACTCACAAAGTCCGTAGTCGTTCATACTTGTGGGAACAAGTACGAGGGTAAGACTACTATGAACTTGGATTGGTAGATAAAAAGATTCATATGTATGAATATAGAGCAAGAATTGCAGCTAAGGTTCATAGATATTTATGGGATACAAATATTGAACAGACCCGCATCTCAAATATTACTACATGGAATCTTCTTCATTGATCAGAAGTAAACTTGAGTGTAGGCGAATATCATTTGGTATCCTCTGACTTGAAATATATATTGGGTCTTGATATTTATCAGATATTATACTTTGACTTAGTTCTTTGCTATTCTGAAACATCGCAGTAGATAAGGCTGAGTTAAGGTATAATACAAGGTGATTGTAAGAGGCGTATGTAGTCAAGATGGGATTTGTCACTCTTATTCATTATGAGTAAGATGTCTAAGGCCTCATAAAGTTAAATCAATGGAGAATGATCACTCTATGTCTTAGGGATTTAACATGAGATGTGTGACAAAAGGATAGATGATAGATTCACCTAAATCAATTCGAGTAAGGTACTTGATGGGGATGATGTTACTGAATGGAACTTAGTCATATGTATTAAGGGTAGTAAACCATTGTTAGGCGGTATTTACTGCTTGCATTAATCTTCTATGAATCTTATGCAAGTGGGAGATTTTTGGATCTTGTATGCCTAAGACACATACAAGATTGATGTGGTTAGTATATTATGATCCAAGTCGGGTCATAACCAATATCAAGCTAAACAAACACCAATAAATATTTATTTGTTGATAAGATCAAACAAATAAATATTGGCACCAATTTAGAAAATGAGTTTTCTAAATCATTGCTTTTGAAATTGGACAACATTATATGGATAATTTGTTCATGAGAAATTATTTGTTTTATTATTTAAGTGTGTTAAATAATAACAAATAAAAGTGTGTTCAAGTTATAAAATTAAGAGGATTTTAATTTTACATACTTAAGGGTTAAGTAGTGTAACTTATTGCAAAATTAAAATGGGTGGGAACCCATTTTTGAATGAAAAATTCGGCTGCCCCTTGGATACCCTTCTCTGGGATTCTTTTTTCTTGTTTTAAGCGAGTCTTGAACAAAATTAACACTCTACCAACATACACACTCTCTCTGACACACATAAGAATTCTCTCCTCTTGTTATCAAGCTGAAATTTCAGATTTGAAGTGGTTCTTTGCTGAATTTTTTGGATTTGTTAAGAGGAGCAAGAAGGAGGCTTTGGTGTTGCACTTCATAAGAAGTAGGGTGTTTTGCAAGAGCTTGTGGTTATACTAGCTGAGGCCTTCTCCTTTGGAGGCTTTGGATTCAAGAACATCATCATCTTCTACATTGAATTTCATCGATCTTCTTGTTCATAGAAAGGTTGTTTTCTTTAGACACCCTATTGTTGTTTATGTTTGATTGCATTTCTTTTCACATATATTTGATCCTTGTTCTTGGGTTTGTTATCTTGACATATAAAATGGTTAATTTTCAGAAAATAAACATGTTTTATATGTTCTTTTATCCGCTGCGTTTTTGTTTAAATGGTTAAACAATCTTTGATAAACATGTAACAAAACCAACATTATAATGGCAAATTCAATCGTAAAAAATATAACAACTAAACTATATTTTTTATATTTTCATTTTATGATTTTCTCTTTTGGATTTGCAATTTATAGATGTTGTATTTTCTTTTTCATTTAACAAACACACACAATATACATAATCAGGCAGTTAACTTTGATGGTTTAACTTTTGATATGTTTATAAAAATGAGTGAGAGTTATTATAATTCTAATAAAGAAAAATCAATTGTCAACATGATTAATAAGACCAATTGACTTAACTAAATACTCAAAGCTTACTCATAAGAAAGCATTGATAAACAGGTCAGCCAACTGTTTTTCAGTTGATATGTGAATCAAAATGATTAGACCTTTTTCATAGTTGTCTCTGAGAAAATGATATCGAATATCGATATATCTTTTTATAATGTTGGACAACACTACCTGTAATAAACATAGCAACAGTGTTATCAATTTAAATAGGAGTTTTAAGAAAATTGTACTAGTAATCTAGTAATTGATTTTGCAACCAAAGGATTTTAGAACATCCTGCTGATGCAGCAATGTACTCAACTTCTATAGTTGAGACTGAGATGTTTGTCTGTTTCTTACATTGCCATGAGACTAAACGAGGACCCGAAAATTGACAACTACCCATGGTAGATTTTCTATCTTGACATCATTCCACACCATATTCATTCATAGTATATCCGTGTAACTCGAAGTTTCCTTCATAACGATATCATAACCCTAGAGTTGGTTTTCCTTTTAGATATCTGAATATGTGTTTGACAACGATAAGGTGAGATTCCTTCGGATCTGATTGATACCTCGCACAAACACAAACAACATACATTATGTTTGGTCTAGATGCAGTTAAATACATCAAAGATCGAATCATAGTTCTATATAATGTTTGGTCTATAGATTTTCCTTTCGGATCAAGATCAATCTTGGTGTTTATGTTAGTTGGAGTTCTGATAGATTGACAATCTTGTAGCTTGAATTTCTTTAATAGTTTATCAACAAACTTCTCTTGATTGATGAAGATGCAATCAACAGAATGTGTTACTTGCAATCCAAGAAAGAAATTGATTTCTCCCGTAGAACTCATCTAGAATGGTGATTTAATAATTTCTTCAAATTCTATGCACAGTTTTGTAACACCCAGTTATTTTCTTTGAAGCCAAAGAAAAAAGAAAAAGAAAGAAAAGAAATAAAGTCCAAGTTGAAGGACCAATTTTGCCAAAAAGGGGAAAACTTTGAAAGAGTGGGTGTAAAAGGGCATGGCTGCCCACACTCCTCTCCATACTTGTCTTCAATCAGCCAGAGGGAAAGAAAAGGGAGTAAAGGGCAAACGTTTTGGGTTTTGGAATGAATCAAGGTGTAAAAGTCGAAGTAAAGCGGGTTTGTGGGAAGCTATACCTGAAGAGGTTGTCAATGTGAGTTCTAGGACCCCTCTTTTACATGTTTTGACTGATTTTGGGGCAGGAACACATAGCAAACTATTTTTGGTTGTGTTGGGCGTTGAACCCGTTCGTTTTTGTTTGTGTGGGTGTGCGAACGGGTGGGGCTCATGTTGGGCTTGTGATGTTTGAATAAGGTTATGGTTGTGTTTCTAAGACTTAGGATGGTTGATTTAAGCTTAGAACATTTGAGAAAAGGGTCGGAGACCGAAATCTGCAGTTCAGGTTCGAAGAGACTACATTCTACAACCAGCTAGGGATCATGCGATAGGAAGCCATGAGACCGAATGGCATGCGACCGGAGGCCCTACGGCCGAAAGGCATGCGACTGAAGTCCATGTGCTGAATGCCATGCGACTGAGGTTCATACACATGGAAGTCATGTGACTGAAGGTCATGTGCGAGAAAGATATGCAACTGAAGGCTATGCGTTTGAGAGTCCATACACCCCATAGTGCCCAGACATCTAGAGACTATCCATACTCCTAAGTGTTCATTCGCCCCATATTGTCCATACTCCTAAGAATACGTGGAAGGCCATGCAACTGAATAGTGCCCATACGGCCAAATAGGGCTCATGCGCCGGAAAAACATAGTTTATTTTCTGATTTTCGGGGGAATGAGTAGATGTAGGATTTGACTTAGGAGGTATCCGGGGGTTCATGTAAGTTGACTTTTGAGACCATATATGTTATGATGGACATGAATGATAATGTATGATCGGTGCTTACACATGATTGTACGTATGTGGTATGTTATGCCTGTATGATGGTGCCTGGTATGGCGATGTTCTGTATGATTATGTTTATGTTCATGTTATGTATGTTTATCTTTCCTGTGGCTTTACATGTTATAGTTGTGAAAGAAATGAAAAAGTATTATTTAACAAAAAATGAAAGATAATGAAAAGGGGAACATAGTCATAGAGTGCATGCGTTAATGAAAGAGAAAGTAAAGAAAGGCTTGCAAGCACAATGTACGGAGGTGCACAACTCTAAAATGTCATAAGCTCAACTGTGTGTGGTCTAGCTAACCCATAAGGATACATACAGGGGTCTAGTCTTTATGACTAACTAGTGATATAGTACATGGATTATAGTAGATACTCACCTTGGTGCTCATGCCAGGCTATGTGCGTTATGGAAGTTATTTTTGATCTTCGGCCTAGTACCCGCTTTGTGCATACGTTTGACATGTAGTATACAGTTGGGATCTTTGTCACTTGCCCCAGTGCTAGTGCCAGTCTATGTGTGTTATGGAAGTCATTTATGATCTTCGGCCCAGTACCCGCTTTGTGGATACGTTCGGGGGATAGCTAATGACACTGATCCGAAAAGAGATAAGGAAAGAATGTGACGAATAGTAAAGGAAGATAATAATGATATTATTTATGTGTACTTACGATGTGTGATCATGTATGAAAGTATAGTATGATTTGAAAGAAATTAAATAATGGTTTTAAACAAAAGATAAAGTATGTTTTATTTTAAAACTAGAACTCACTCAGCAACGGTGACTTTTTTGTGTTTCCTATGACATCTGTCACCTTAAGGTCCGTCAATCAACGTGATTATCCGTTAACTTTTCCTTGATCGTTCTTCCTCTTCTTCATGAACTCGTGTGGATATCATACTTGCTTTATTAACCTTGTGCTTGTGCTTTCTTCGTGAATGTGTACTAAGCTTAAAACTTTTACAAATTTCATCACCATTATCACTAAAGATATCATTTTTATATATAACCATTGCCATTAATAAAACCATTTTAAGTTACCAATTACCATTAAACACACTTTTAACACTAATATAACGAACACTTTTAAAGTTGTTTTCAACCGAAACAAACTTTGGGAACTCGGGGCTAAGTGCAGGGACTAATTGTGCCATTTTGCAAACTTGGGCAGGGTATATAAACCCCATTTCCCAGCCATTCTTCTTCATCTTCTTCACTTCTTCTTCATTTTCTCCTTCACCTTACATCTTCATCTTTGCACCGAAAACGCCCCGTTTGCTCACGTTTTCATCGTCTAGACTTCATCTACAACTTAGTCTACTCCATCCTTGTAGGTAGACGACCTTGGTTGTCCCTTTTTTGCTCGTTTTACTACTGTCCCATTCTAGGGTTTCGGGTGTTCGGGTCAACCCAAACATAAGAGGTCGTGTGGGTGTGTGTGATGTCTTTCTGCGTGTGCTTCTTGTTTATGTGTGCTTGTAGTGTGTTTCTAGAAGTTCTTGGTGTGTTAAACCCGTGCTCGGAGCAGGCGAAGGCTACTCTGCACTTCAACAGTCGCAAATCTGCAGTTCAGGCGACTGGGTCGATCATGCGACTTAGTCGTGCGACTGAGTCATGCGACTGAGTCGTGCGACTGAGTCGTGCGACTGAGTAGTGCGACTGAGTCGTGCGACTGGGTGAGTTGTGGGACTAAATCGTGCGACTGAGTGATGGGTGCGATTGAGTCAATGCGATCGAATGTTGTGTGCAATTGAGTCAATGTGGATGAATGTCGTGTGCGATTGAGTCATGCAACTGAATGAATGTATGCGACTGTGCGTGTATGGCACGACTGAAGGCCAATCGTACGAATGAAGGTTCAATCGTATGAATGAAGTTGATTCATACGAATGAAGATTGATTCGTGTGTATGGAGGTTAAGTCGTGCGACTGGGTCTTGTGTGGTACGACTGAATGCCAATCGTGCGATGAAGGCTCATTTATACGAATGAAGCTGATTCGTACGAATGGAGGTTGATTCATGCGAATGGAGCATTGAGTTGTGCGTCTGGTCTGTTATCCGATTGAAGTTGATGTGTGTGTGAACCCCTTCTGTTTAACGTTATGACGTTGAGGTAACATTAACATAGTTGTCATTGGTTGACCACAAAAATTAAAGTCCACGCTATGAACCTGCAGATACTATTCCAAATTAAATCAACCTAACATTTTACAGTTATCAACAACCCTTTTTGGGATTACAAATATTTAACAAATACTTTCTCTTATGACAATGGGATCTTTATACAAATTTCATTGACAATGACGACTCCTTCTAGTACTTGGATCTACATAAGATCTTATACGTGTGTCCGCTTGTGTGTGTTACCCACGACCGACCCGATACAACCTAAACCGACCAAACATTACTATATGCCTTATACATGTCATTAATGCTTATCAATAACTGTCAATAGGTGTTTGACTGTTCATTACATACAACTGTTGGGAACATGATCATGGATACTTACCACTTAACAAGTGAGTAATAGGTGTTTAACTATTCATTACATACAACTATTTATGCTTATACAACTTTTCAATCATTTATAAACTTGGGGGAAAAGTATGCTCACTCACTTTTCATGTTGTACAACATACATACAATTTACATACTTGGAATCAACGTGCTACTATTTTGTTAGTACTTATCTGATACATGCTTGAGTCTGCTATGTGGTTATTTCTTACAACCATTTAATTCTAGTGTGGGAACCGACGGATAAGTATTGGTAGTACTACTCGGTTGACACCCCCACCCTCGTTGGTATACTAGTTAGTACCAACAGTCGCCAGGAACCGGCCTTGGGTGAATATATTCCCACAAGATTCTTTGTGTACGTCGTTAGGTTTGGTTGTAAAGCTCATGTCATGTGATTTTGCTTACTTATAACTGTATTCACGGTATTCCGCAACAAACATTATACAACATTAATTACTTACTTACTTTTAAACCTGCGAGCTCACCAACAATTTTTTTGACCATTTTGAGCATATCTTTTTAGGTGATCATGCTAGTTAAGGATCTAGGTGTGCTGCCTTAGTGGAGACCCTAGGATGCATTTTGAGACTAATCATATATTTTGGAAATATTGTTGCAGTTTGTTAAACAACATTACTCTTTTGATGCTTGTTCCCGAGTTGTGGGAAATACATTACAATGCTTACATCTATGTTTGTGTGATCATTTGCTTATGTACGCTTATGGCTATGTTGTCGTGAATATTGAATAAACACGACACAAGTCCCCTTGTTGTCGGGTGTCGTCATGACACGCTTGTCATTATTATTATATTGCATCTCTATTTGCTTACCATGTGTTATGACGATTCCCGTCTCGTTACATCCCCGTGTTTTCGCCCTTAGCGGGGGTGTGACAGACTGGTATCAGAGCCATTGGTTATAGAGAATTAGGCAATACACTTGACCTAGGCTATAACCTAGGAACCTTCATGTTGATTTGCATGCCAGAGTTTTGTGCATTTTATATCTCATACGTGTTCCCCATTACTTGTTCGTTTATCTATCTGTTTTGTTATCTTTTCACCCTGTGACGGAGCCTTTGTGCTCACTCTTTATGGGATGCTTCTGTTGGATCTTCCATTCCTTCTGCGCACCGAGTTGTCTTATCAAATTCGGGTAATAAACCAGAAGAGATCTTCACAAATCATGCTAATGCGCTTGACCTTGGACATTGGGAGTTACCCCGAGGAGGCTATGTCTGAAACCTCGACAGAGGAAGAAATAGACAACCTCCACTAGACTAAACGTGATTACATACATGGATTGCAATCATTATGATGGACTACTATTGGGACATTACCTATACATGGTGTGAGAATTACATGACTTGTATACGATGTGTGACAACAATAAGTATGATATTAAATTGGAATGTTGGACCTTGATGTGACATGGATGATATACCTTGAAATGATTAAAACTTATGTGTTTACTACTTTTATGATTAGAACATGCCGCTTCGAAGAGTTACCCGCTGCAACAGTGGAGGAAGTGAAGCCCCGAGGGGCAGGGGCAGAGGTAGAGGCAGAGGTAGAGCACCAAGAACAAGAGATGGACCTACCAATGACAATCAGGGAATAGGAAACTCTGACATGGTAGCCTAATCGCTCAACAGCTGGCTACGCTGATTCCGACTATCGTGGCCCAAGTGAGTGATGCTCTTCAGAATCACTCTCCCCACGGGGATGGTGGTAATGATAATGAGGATAATAGAAACCCGACTGGGAAAGAGAGTAATTAGGAGACCGGAAATGGTGGAACAACCGGTAATGAGACTGGGGTTGTTAATACTAGAAGGGGATTTTCATACAAAATATTTGTGGCCTGTAAACTGAAGGAGTTTGATGGCAAAGGTGGAGCCATAGCCCTGACCATATGGCTTGAGAAGATGGAGGCAGTAATTGATACCAGCGACTGACTCGACAGCCAAAAGATTAAGTATGCCACGTGTTCACTGCAGGGCAAGACATTAACTTGGTGGAACACCCAGATTCAGGCTAGGGGAAGAGAATCGGCAATGCAGATGTCGTGGGATGAGTTTAAGGCCTTAATCACCGAGGAGTACCACCCTCTCAACAAGATGCAGAAACTTGAGCCTGAATTCTGGATTCATGCTATGGTGGGGGCTGGGCACGCCGCCTACACTAACCGTTTTCATGAGTTGGCAAGATTGGTTCCACACCTGGTCACTCCGGAATCAAAGAGGATTGAAAGGTATATTTGGGAACTTGTGCCTCAAATCCGGGAAATGGTAACAATAGCTGCTCCTCCTACAATTCAGAGCACAATTCTGAAGGCCGATGCCCTGACGGATGAGATGGTGAGAACAGGGGTATTGGGTAGGAGAGCAGAGAAAAGGAAGGATGTTGGGGAAACAAGTCGGTCGAGCACCGGGAAATTTGAGAAAAGGGCCAAGATAACCAGAAATTTTATGGCCGTGACCCAGGGCAGGAGAGAGTATGTGGGGCCACACCCCAAATGTGATAGGTGCAACTTTCATCATCCCCCAGCTATGCCGTGCCGGGTGTGTGCGAACTGTACACGCCCAGGGAATCTAGCTAAAGACTGCCTTGTGGCGCCAAATCTGGTGGCACCAGTCAATGTGGTTAACCCCGTCGGGAATGCAAGGGGCTGTTATGAGTGTGGAAGCCCTAATCACTAAAGAAACATGTGCCCCAGACTGAACCGGGCACCGGGTAAACAAGGGAACAACTAGCAACAGGTGATGGCTATAGCTGGAAATCACGGCCCGGCAAACCAAAGGAATACGGCTCGGGGACACGCTTTTGTCATTGGAGCCAAGGATGCCCGTCAGCACCCGAATATTGTCATGGGTACACACTTACTCAATAATCACTTTATATCTATATTATTTGACACTGGAACAGACAATAGCTTTATATCTTCAGAGTTTGTGCAATTGCTTGATTTGAGTCCTAGTAGGCTAGAAACTAGCTACTCTGTAGAAATGGCAAATGGTAGGGTTGTTCAGGCCGACGAGATTATTAGAAATTGCTCAATAATATTGTAGAAACACACCTTCGATATAGACTTGATACCCTTTGAGTTAGGAAGTTTTGACGTGATTGTGGGAATGGATTGGTTGTCGAAACACGGAGTTGAGATTGTCTGTCGGGACAAAGTGGTACGAATCCCTATGTCAAACGGAGAGGTACTTAGAATAAAAGGAGAACAACCGAGAAGAAACTTAAAGCTTATTTCCTGCATGAAAGCACGCCGAAGTTTACAAAAGCAATGCTACGATTTTCTGGCGCATGTGGTAGAAAAGAAAGAAGAAGAGCAGAAATTGGTAGATATTCTTGTGGTGCGGGACTACCCAGATGTATTTCCTGATGACTTGTTTGGTTTGCCTCCTCCACGGCAGGTGGAATTTCGTATAGAGTTGATTCCCGGAGCTACACCGGTAGCAAAGACACCGTATCGGTTAGCACCATCTAAAATGCAAGAGTTATCTAGTCAGTTACAGGAACTACTAGAGAAGGGTTTTATTCGGCCGAGTCACTCGCCTTGGGGTGCACTGGTGTTATTTGTCAAAAAGAAGGATGGGTCGTTCCGTATGTGCATCGACTATTGTGAGTTGAACAAGTTAACTGTGAAGAATCGATATCCTCTCCCCCAGGATCAAAGACCTGTTTGATCAGTTGCAGGGAGCTTTGTATTTCTCAAAGATCGACATTCGTTCTGGATATCGTCAACTAAGGGTTTTCGAGGAGGACATTTCAAAGACAACGTTTATAACTCGTTATGGGCACTATGATTTCTTGGTCATGCCGTTCGGATTGACTAACGCACCAGCTGTGTTTATGGACCTAATGAACCGGGTGTGTAAACCTTACCAGGATAAATTCGTGATCGTGCTCATAGACGATATACTTATCTACACCCGATCGAAAGAGGATCATGAAGAACACCTTGAGGCAATACTGGAACTATTAAGGGAAGAGAAACTTTTCGCCAAGTTCTCGAAGTGTGAATTCTGGTTGCGAGAAGTGAAGTTTTTGGTTCATGTGGTTAACAAGGACGAGATTCATGTAGATCCCGGCAAGATTGAAGCGGTGAAGAAATGGGATGCACCCTAGACACCTTTAGAGATACGGCAATTCTTAGGATTGGCCGGATACTATCGTCGTTTCATCGCAAACTTTTCAAAGATCGCTCAGCCGTTAACATTGTTGACTCAGAAAGACAAGAAGTTTGATTGGGGACATGCACAAGAACAAGCGTTCCAAACGCTGAAAGATAAGCTGTGTAATGCACCGATATTGTACCTCCCAGACGGAACTAATGATTTTGTGGTATACTGTGATGCCTCGCATCAAGGATTGGGATTTGTACTAATACAAAAGGATAAGGTGATTGCCTACGCTTCGCGACAACTTAAGGTGCATGAAAAGAACTACACAACTCATGATCTTGAGTTGGGCGTTGTAGTATTTGCACTCAAGATATGGAGGCATTACTTGTATGGAACCAAATGCATCATCTACACAGATCATAAAAGCCTCCAACATATCCTGGATCAGAAGGAACTTAATATGCGCCAGCGACGCTGGGTAGAGTTTCTTAGTGACTACGATTGTGAAATCCGGTATCATCCGGGGAAAGCTAACGTGGCGGCTGATGCTTTAAGCCGCAAAGAACGCGTGAAACCAATACGTGCTCAAGATTTGGGATTGACCATTCAAACGAATTTGAAAGCTCAGATCCAAATTGCACAAAGTGAGGCGTTGAAAGAAGAAAACCTTGCGGGAGAAGAATTCCGAGGGTTGGATAAACAACTGATGTGCAAGGACGATGGTGTACAGTACTTCGTGGACCGTATATGGGTACCCAGATGGGGAGGTGTACGTACCTTGGTCATGAATGAAGCACACAAGACGCGATATTCTATTCATCCTGGCCCAGACAAAATGTACCACGATCTCAAAGATCTGTACTGGTGGCCAGGCATGAAGAAAGACATTGCCATGTACGTCAGCAGATGCTTGACATGCTCGAAAGTTAAAGCTGAACATCAGAAACCATCGGGATTATTACAGCACCTGAGATTCCCGAGTGGAAATGGGAGAACATAGCTACGGATTTCATTACCAAACTCCTTAGAGCGAGCAACGGCATGACTCGATATGGGTTGTAATGGATCGAATGACGAAATCAGCACATTTCTTGCCGATCCGAGAAGACTAAAAAATGGATAAGTTGGCGAGATTGTACATAAAAGAGGTTGTGACAAGACACGGAGTGCCGATGTCAATCATATCCTACCGGGACGGCCGATTTACTTCACGATTTTGGCAGACACTACAGAAAGCGATGGGCACTCAATTAGACATGAGTACCGCCTATCACC
>BJCM01255173.1:0-24069 GCA_018326385.1 Flaveria bidentis
GTGAAATTCCAACTTTGCAGGAAGAAATAATATTTGAACATCTTGACCCTGATAGAAATAATGTGCCACCCGTTGATGATTTTTTTAAACACAAAATAATTATTAAGAGCAGCCACAAAAATAGAAAAATAGTTACTGTTGTGACCCGAAATTTTAAAGGAAATTGTTCACAGATTACTTGTAACTATTCATCATATCAATTATTATTACGTTTCATACATATATTTTACAAAATGTATTGATTAAATGTTTTTTAAAGGATAATTATTTTAAAAAAGACAATCTAGGAACGCATACTCCGAAGGAAGTGTTTGAAGAAAATTTAGAAATAGTAAGTGTATAGTTAGATTTTAAATGTATTAATAATTGATATATATTCTTGATATTTAAACATAACTTATATATTTTTTAATGTTTTAGTTTAATACTAGTCAATTTGTAAATTTTCCACCTCAAATGTTTGGATCTTCTTTTTCTACCCGGCCTAGCATGGAGAAGGTATTATCGTGTTTATATTAATATACAATAATTTTTATTAGTTTGTAATTTATATTAAGTAACACACGTAATTATTTTTTTTAATTTAGATCGTATTGTCTTTAGTTTCTAGGACGCGCATTAAAGAAAATATATTATTTAACTTTTTTGTCATATATTCTTCAATATTACTTAATTATTACTTGTTCTTATTATTTAATATTTTTGTTTTTGACTAACAGATAGTTCTGATTGCTTTAAGAAAACAGAAACATGTAATTAAACCATTGGCAATCATTAGTTCACCGTTTTTTTATTTTTAAAAAATAGAAAAAACATAAATACCGATCAAAATAAGTTTTTATAATTATTCACTAGTGGTGATCATTTCACTACTTTTCTTACTAGGATCGTGATCACATATCATCATATTTGGGTGATTTACTTAAAATTGGAGATATAGATGGTTGGTTTGAATCGGATGTAAACATTCTATTTAAAAGCTTATTTTTATTAATTATAGTTAAATTTAATTAAATGAAATTATATATTTTTATTTTCCAGCATATATGGGCGTGAGTGAACTATTTATTGCGGTCTAGAACAATAAATACACGACGATGTGCTTATCCTTCATGGTTTACATTATATTTATTCGAGATAAAAAAGTTATCTTCATATGCAGACTAGGGTTGTTCAAATAGCTCGACACTCGAAACTTGCTCGCACTCGTTCGAAAAATGCTCGGAATTTTGCTTGTTCGAATTTCGGCTCGATTGTAAATGAACCGAGTGGCTTGGTTCGGTTTCAAAATGAACCGAACATGAGCAAAGGATCGCTCGCTCGTCGCTCGCTTGGTTTCGCTCGAATTATTTTTTAGTTTAGTTTTTATATATCATATATAATTATATATGTTTAGTTTTATATATTAAACTAAAACATGTTCTTTCCTCACTGGTTAATACACGCGTGCTTTTTGGGAGGAGGTCACGAGTTCAACCCTTTCAACCACTGAATTTACTATGTTTTTTTCAATATTTAAACTATAAAATTACAATTTTACCCTTAAAACCCTAGCCTCAAATACCCCTAATTGACCTCATTACATCTCCAAGTCCCATTCGATGATTCCAATCTCCTGCTGCTGCTGCCATTGAACTTTCCCCCCACCAAAATTGACCCGCGGCTGCTGCCTTTGAACCTCCTCCTCCAGGTCACGAGTCACGACTGCTGCTGCCTTTGAAGTTTGAACCTGTGGCGGCCTCCCCCTGCTGCGACCGCAAACATTGCTGCCTGCCTCATCTTCGACCGCGACCCCTCTGCAAGACTCCGACCTGCTGCGACCCATCTCCGACCCCCTCTGTGCGACTGTTGCTGCCTTTGAACCCACGACTGCCTCCCCTCTGCACGACTAATGTTGCCTTTGAACATGCGAACTTGCCTTTGAAAGATAGTTTACAAGGTAAAAGCACTATAAATTATTGATGCAGTCGGAAACAGAGAGATAGATAATTGAACCTGTTGATTCAACGAGAATACCAGTAACAATCCTTCTAACTATCGTTGATTCACAAAAAAATACTGATAATCAGGGTTACACTAACACAGAGTGATAGAGAGAAAACAGATTTTTCATAAACTTCAATAATTCTTTTACCCATCTCTTACAAACATATAAAGAAACAAATCAAAAGTCGAATGAGCCACAAAACATAAACGGGCCGAAAACTGGGCCAAATGAAAAGTTCAACAAAATGTAAAAATAAGACAAAAATGTAAATAACTCATAAAATAAGCCGTTTTTTACTGGTCGCAGGCCCAAAACGGAGACTTCTAGCCCAAGTTATGATCGTTTCAGTGAAACCCTTTTGATAAGCGATTTTGAGCCTTCAAAAAGACTAAAGCTTGCTCATCCACGCTTGGGCCCACATCACCAAGGGTGTGAGTCCAAGAACACGGGTCAGAGAGGCAATGATAATTGTGAAAAAGAAAAAAAATCTTAAATCCAATGCTTTCGCCGTGACAAGTTCGGTCATTATGCTTCTAACTATCAAGAAATGAAGAAGAACCAAGAAGCAAATTTTACTGAGAAGAAGAGCTAGATCCATCACTATGCATAATGAAGAGCACTAGAGAGAAAGTCCTTCTAAACAAAGAAAAGGTGATACCGAAAAAATACGAATGTACAACGAAAGAAGAAAACACCCGGTACCTAGACAATAGGGTGTCCAACCATATTCTTCAACTAAAATTGACTCTATTCTTCAATTGTTACATATTTTTGAGGTTAGGACGTCGTGCTTATTGTTTAGTCATTACTGATGATTTCTCTAGATTTATATGGGTTTTCTTTTTAGCAACCAAAGACGAGACAACTCATTTGTTGATAAAATTCATGACACTGGTAGAGAATCAGAGGGACAAAACAATCAAATGCTTTCGAAGTGACAATGGGACTAAATTCTACAATCATACATTGAATGAATTATGTGAATCAAAGGGGATAGCTAGACAATTCAGTGGCTATGACATGCCATAACTCACATCTTAATATATTACAAAAATGATTAAAGTACATAAAGTAGAATGTTGCATACATAACACTTTAATGTACAGTTACATAAAGCATGAACCTTTCACCAACTTGTATAAATTGGTGAGTCATCAAAGTTGCAACGGAAAGTTGGTCAACTTTATGAAAAGTACATCACAGAAAACATATTCTTCAAGTCTTCGGAAGAAATCTGTCTTTACTTCTTTTTTGGATTCGGAAGAGTTTGTCTTTGAAGCTTCGAAAGACTTCACTTTTGGCTTCAGAAGATATTGGACTTGGCTTTGAAAGATTTTACACTTTAAAATATTTCTAATCCAGGGTGTAAATCTTCCGAAGCAACTTCTACTTTGCACTAAGTGCATGCATGTAGGAGAGAGCTAGGTTGTTTTGGGTGCATCAGCCTTTCATTAAATCTTACAAACTCCCCCAAAATTGATTTTACCAAAAAAAAGAAATGTCTTCACATAGTGATAGTCCTCATCATGATCATGACCATTCCTTTCTTTTTCGATTGGTCAGGATCACTCAGATTTTCAAAATACCTTCTCATGTCAAAGAGATCATGTACAGGTAAATTAAGCATGTCTTTCTAGAAGTAGACATCTTGACCACTTTGATCTCTAATGACATACCATCTGTCTGGATTAGCAGCATAGGTCCAACACAAGATGGGTATTCCTGATGCAAGAGGCTCCATTTTAAATGTAGTTGGTTGAGCAACCTCTTTTTGCACTCTCTCAGGATGATTTGACTCAGCCTGAGGTCTGGAGGTGGATGAATTTGACTTCTTCTTCTTCTTCTTCTTTGAAATTGGTTTAGTAGCCATCCTTTTCCTTCTCTTTGGGAACTTTAACGGAGAAGACTGACCTTCAGCATCAGGTTGTTATGTATTGTCTTTCTTAGTTGGGTCCTTTTCCTCATAATTTTAGAAGGAGAGTGAGTTGGACCCTATTGTGAATTAGAAGATGAAGCTTTTTGTGGTTCAGCATGAGGTCCAGGTTATGTTGTCTTAAAGTGTTAAACCTTAACCTCAACTTTAGGAGGAGCTTGACTTGGTGGGGAGTGTAAGTCAACAAGCACTCCTCTCTTGATCTTCTACTTGATCACCCTAATATGCTCATCCATGGTGGATAAAGACATTGGACCAAGCCTCCTTTCGGGGAATCCATACAACTTCAAGAAACTAATCATCCTCTGCCTATGTGCGAACTTCTTTTGACTCTTTTAGATGATAACTCTTGACTTTGCAGCTTCTTCCCTCATTTTTCTCTTTATAGCCTTTTCTTCTTTTAGAACTTGTAGTTCAAGTTGCTTGAGACACTCAAACTCAATGTACTCAAAGGAGAAAGGAAAAAGTGTAACTACCTGGTAGAATCCTATGTCACTCAGGTAGTTGATCATGTTTTGTCTATTAGCTTCTTTATCTACCTAAGGTTGTGGAGTTGCCATAACCTCTTACACAAGGATTTTTTGACTGGAGAAAGGGTAGGTGCATGCTTGTATAGCCTTTTCTACCTTCTTTCTTCCTTGATCTTAAAGAGCAACTCTGCATCCTCTACCTCCTTCCTTTCCCTAGAAATTTCCATGTCTGCTAGTTCATTCAGTTAATCTAAGGGGAGAGAGATGATCTCATCTATATCATAGTTCCTAGTTTGCAAGTAGTTAATCCTGACTGCCCTCAACTCATCATTCTGAGTGTTTAGTCCGGGAGCAGGCCTAATTGTAGCTTCCATAAAGCCTGAGGCCAAGTGGAACTTTCTACCCTTAGCCTCCTCTTCCTCTCTCTCCTCCTCCTCAATCTCCTCAGGAGTCAAATTCCTTTATCTTTGTCACCCATAAACTGTTATGACTAAGGGTGGAGAGAGCTTTGGCCTTCATTACCTGATGTAGCATCCGGACTCTGGCCAAAGAGAGGTTGTGAAGGACCTTCAATAGTTGGTGCATCACTGAGGGAATAGGATGTTGAAGCAGTTGTTGTTGTGACATTGCTCACAGGCTTTATCATTGGCCTTCTGTCAAGATTTTCCTTTTGAAGCTAGTCTTAGGGTCAACCTCAACATCTAGTTTACCAATGACATTTCCTGATTGCATTTGTCTTCTCCTTTGATTGAATTCTTCAACAATCTAGTCTTGATGGGATCTTCCAAAGTTGTGGGTCTACTTCCCATCATGACATCTTGGATTTGGGGTGGCACCCCCTTGAAGAATTTCTCGATGTTATGAGGAACAATGTCGACCATATGGGGCAACAATATGCTCAACTCGTGATGCCTAGTTGAGTAGGCCAGGTGATCTCCACCATATTGCTTAAGGTTCCAAAACTCCTTCTCTAACTTTTGCAGCTCGCTTCTCGAGTGAAAATTTTGGATGGCTATGTTCTTGAATTCATCCCAAGTTAGTGCCAACATAGCATTAGCATCACGGTTCCTTTTCTCACTATTCCACCATATGAGTGCCATTTGTTGGAGCATACTAGTGGCATAACGGACTTTGAGTGCCTTGGGACACTCATAGTTTATGAACGTGTTTTCCATGCTTTTGAAGCACTCGAGAAGTCTAGTGGCTCCTTCCTTTCCACTATAGCTAGTGGGTTTGCAAGAGCAAAAATTCTTGAACATGCAGGTTTGGTTGTTTCGCCCTTTGTTCGCACTATTCTCTCCTTGCCCATTACCATTGTTACTAGAGTTGATCATCATGGTGCTATTCAGTTCACCAACCATGGTCAGGATGATAGCAGCCATTTGACAAGCAATCATGGTAGCTAACTTACGATCGGAGATTCCACGCTTTCTATGGTCATGAGACATGCATCATACAAAGTAAGTTAGTAACATGAATTTGGGGATATAAGATAATAAATCAAACAAATGTTATTCAAGACTTGTAAAACACACATGGAATGATTCCATTTGGTAATGCTTTACCATTTGGAAACGTTGACACGCCAAGGTAAGTTAACCCAATTGCTATAGAAACTTGTGTATACTGATCATAGTTTATCACTCATTCCAGAAATCCCCAAGTAAGCATAACTAGTCCCATAGGATTTATGCAATATACTTACCTTAGCCCAAAGGCTTTTTGCCAAGAAATCTAGAATACAGGTGTCTATGAGTCACACATTGTTTCTTTAGGTTCATGGAATTAAAAACTTGATGAGATTTTTATAGATTAGACATAAAGTCTAAAGATTGAAACCTTCGATGTAAAGCGTACGATTCCACATGTCGTCAAGAATAAGTTTAAGAGAGTTCATTCGTTAGGGGAATAAAGGATAAAGAATAAGTTTTAGGGGAGACATGGCAACCAAAATTCTAAACTACAAGGCAATCCTGCTAAAGACATAAAGTTACACATTTAGAGGCATTCCTAAATAGGTAGCATCATGTAGCATGCAACAATATATATTTACAAGATCATAAAGATTTGCCTTATGAGGTTCATGCATCAACTATAGTCTAGGTCACCATTTCTAATAACTTAAACCCCTATAGTTATGGGATCTGATACCCATTTGTCACACCCCAACCTTAATGGCAGAATCGTCGAGATGTGAGGGTTAAGATTGTCCACAGCCACATAACTCTGCCATTAAATGTAAATATTATTATTATATTTCAAATAAATGTTACAACCATAAGTCTTAATAAAAAAAGCAAACAAATATTCAACATTCCAAATTTTAAGATAATTTATTATTTCCTAGGTCCAAATCCTAGGTGTGAGCATGCTTCAAAGATAGACATCAACTTTGTACATTTCCTGAAACATGTTAAAAAAATAAGAGGTCAACAATGAAAGTTGGTGACTTTCCATGGGTTAAGCATACACACACACACACACATATATATATATATATATATATATATATATATATATATATATATATATAAAGTTTACAAGTACCAATCCCTGTCATTGGTTACGAATTATGCAAGTTCATAGAATACATATAGCTACAATCAAACCTTAACCAAGAATAAGTTTACAAGTATATAACGATTAGCTAAGTGTATTTGGTTCCCATGACGAACAAGCATACGTCATCAAGAACTGGAAATAATCTCGACTTTAGCACCAAATAGGCTTGTCAGGCCCATAGATCTATGACGTCGCTAGACTAGCAATAGTTAATGATTATTTACATATAATGTATATCATATAAAACCCTCAATAATACAAATAACCATGAAAAAAAGTTAGATGAATTGCATGCGCGTTTACAAATATCAAAGTGTTTACAAGTGTAAGTGGATAGGGTAACATGTTTCACCCCAAAAAGGTGTGAAATAATAAAAGAGGGTGTGAAAACTCACTTGATATATAAGTATATAAGATGATAATAAGAATAAATGATGTTCCAACGAATTACTTTACAAGGTACTTAAACATATATATTACAAGTTTAAGTTTAATAATATGATTAACGTTTAGACATGATCTAGGGTTTCAAGGGGAAATTTGGGGTTATGATAAATAAAAGTTAATAATGAAACCACTTTAATTTATTTTAATAAAAAGAATTATACCAATTAAGTAGTTTATCATAAAGAAATGAATTTTAAATCATTTATAATAATTGACAAAGCTAAACATAAAGTGTAAAAATATTTTTATATTGATTTATAAAAATTATGATTTAAAAATAACGTTTGAACCAATAATAATTTAGTGATTTAAAATATTATTTAAAGTCTTTTTTTATAAAAATAAACTAAATATAACCTTTGTTTTATAAAAATATTAAAGTATTCAAAGAAATAATTTTTCAGAAATTGATTAAGTGACTTAAAATATAATTAATGTTTACAAAATATATCAAAAATTTTAGGAAAAAAAATTAAAGGCTAAAAATCTCTAAAAAATAAGTGAGGTTGCCCGGGTTCGAACCCGAGACCTCAAACTTGGAAGGTGTGCATGTAACTAGTAAACCAGGGCGGTGGCCGTGCTAAAGAATGGATTTTAACCTTTAAATATAGAGCTACAAAGAATCCCCAAATTACAAGAAACCTAGTTTCAATTTGATTCAAATTAAAGACCAATTCAAGTGTTTCAACCTGATTAACCTTAGGGCTTTTGATCCTTAAGTGTAATGGAGCAGAATGATGTATTAAACTGTAAGGCCTCGTTCCCAGTACGCTCATAGCTGGTCAATCATTGTACATAAAACATACATTTACATTAACTTTAATATAACATTGCATCGAAAACACTTAAACAACCGTTTCATTTCATTATAATTGCTTTTACAAAATAATACAGCGTTGACAGATTACAATATAACTTGTTGCATTACATCACAAAAACATCATACAAAATGGATGCCATCCAAAATAAGCCAAGTAGCCACCCCGTGCCATCCTCAGCAACTATTACCTGCCAACTGGAAACACATAAAAGTCAGCAATGTTACGTGAGTTCTAGTTTTAAAATAAAACATAGTTTACTTTCTTTCAAAACCGTTCTATACTTTGGTACATGATCACACATCATACGTTCACATAGATAATATCATTATTATCTTCATCATTTGTTCGTTAAATTTCTTTCATTCATTGTACATCATTATCATTCACTTTCATTCATAACTTCCTTACTTATCTTTCGTAGGTTCGTTACTTTCCGGTGACATGTACAGTGCCCCGAACATTGTGCACAAAGCTGGTTACTTGGCCTGAGGTCTTTCATAGACCTCGAACATTGTGCACGAAGCTGACTCCAGTACCTAGGGCAAGTACATTCATCACTATCATTTCTCTTTCATTCTGGACCAATGCCATATGCTATACCTCAAATATTGTGCACGAAGCTGGTTACTGGGCCTGTGGTCTTTCATAGACCTCGAACATTATGCATGAAGCTGACTCCAGTACCTAGGGCAAGTACATTCATCACTATCATTTCTCTTTCATTCCAGACCAATTCCATATGCTATACCCCGAACATTATGCACGAAGGTGGTTACTGGGCCTGAGGTCTTTCATAGACCTTAAACATTTTGCATGAAGCTGACTCCAATACATGGGGCAAGTGGCAAGGATCCCATACATATGGCCAATCACAAGGATTAGACCCCAGTGTGCATCCTTCTGGGGTAGCTAATCCACACATAGTTGAGCTAACACCCTTCAATGGGTGTGAACCTCCACGTTTTGCTTGCAAGACTTTCTTACTTTCATTAATTCATTAATGCATGCATTCTTCCATTACATTCCTCTTTTTATTATTTTCCACTTTACGTTCCACTACTTAGGCGCATGGGTAGACTAAGTCACACTTAAACAACATAATTCAATATGCAATTATCATCTAACATGTTCTAATCTTAATACATACATTTTAAGTCATAGAAACACATTTATAAGATCATCATAACCATAACACACCCAAAAACAAACCTCACCCGCAAACACATACACACACATACATACAGGTAAAAACCCACTTTTATAAAAATTTACATACATGCATTTCCAGCCCAAATCAATTTAAAACAAGTAACAATGGGGTTCTAGAACTCACCTTAGCAGGATCTTGGGTATGAATTCCTTCAAAACCCCAATGCAATTGAGTTCTACCACCTATAAACCCACAAAACACACACAACCGAACACACAGACACATATAAGCATACAACCGAGGCTAAGGCCAGTTAAGAACATCATAAAACCAAGAATTCTTACCTTGAATTTTGAATTCTTATTCTTGTTCTTCAAAAACCCGAGAGTTTCAGCTTCTCTCCTCTCTCTCTCTCTCTAAAAATCCGAATGCATAAAATGTGAAAATATCATCATGGCCGGCCATCACCTTTATCATCAACTTTTCAAAGTTTTTGTCCTTTTGACACTTTTTACCGCTCTACTTGGGTTTTATTGCATTCCTTTCTTTTCCTTCACTTTTATTCTTTCTTTCATAACTTCTTAAAATAACCGGGTGTTACAAATCCACCCCCCTTATATAGGTTTCGTCCCCGAAACCTGTTATTCCTCAAACAAATGTGGTTAATGTTGCCTCATCTCCTCTTTAGTCTCCCACGTGAACTCAGATCCCATCCAGTGCTTCCACTGTACACACACGAGAGGAATTACTTTATTCCTTAAGCTCTTCTCCTTACGATCAATGATCGCCATCGGTTGCTCCACATAATTGAGCCGTTCATCTACTTTGATATCTTCCATCGGTACAACCATATCCTTGTTTGCTAAACACTTTCTCAGATGAGATACATGGAATGTCGGGTGAATTCCACTTAAATCATTTGGTAGCTCCAATCTATAGGCCACCTCTCCTACTCGAGCAATGATTCGGAAAGGCCCTATGTACCTTGGGCTCAACTTGCCCTGCTTTCTAAACCGAATGATACCTTTCCAAGGTGAGACTTTCAACATAACTCTATCACCCACCTGGAACTCAATAGGTCTACGTCTCTTATCAGCATACGACTTCTGCCTATCTTTGGTAGCTTTCATGAAGGCTTTGATCTTTTCAAGCTTCTCAGTTGTAGCCTCGACCACCTCGACACTCCCTAACTCTTTATGGCCCATATCATCCCAACAAGCAGGTGTTCTACATCTCCTATTGTATACCATCTCATAAGGGGGCATACCAATACTTGCGTGATAACTATTGTTATATGAGAACTCAACTAACGGTAAGTGGTCATGCCAACTTCCTCCGAAATCAATGACGCATGCCCGAAGCATATCTTCAAGCGTCTAAATCATGCTCTCCAACTGGCCATCAGTCTGTGGATGATAAGTCGTGCTAATATGTAACGTCGTCCCCATCGCATCATGGAATTTCTTATAAAATTTAAATGTAAACCAGGTGTCACGATCAGACACAATAGACACCAGTACATCATGTAGACTTACAATCTCCTTGATGAATAAATCCTCTAATCTTTCGGAAGAATACGTCTCGCGCATCGGTAGGAAGTGAGCACTCTTCATCAAACGATCAACTATCACCCATATGGCATCATACCCTTTCATGGTACGCTGCAACTTCGTAATAAATTCCATGGTGATATGCTCCCACTTCCACTCGGTTATGTCCAAAGGTTGGGTCTTCCCGTATGGCTTCTGATGCTCTGCCTTCACTTGTAAGCAAGTAAGGCACTTACTCACGTACTCCACTACGTCACACATCATACCCAACCATCAATAATCTTTCTTCATATCTTGATACATATATGTAGCACCCGGTTAATGGAGTATCGAGTTTTATGAGCTTCATCCATAATTCTCCCACGTAAATCCCGTGATGAGGAATCCATATCTTTCCGAATAGGGTTCTAACACCGAGAGTGTTTTCACCCAACTCCGCGACTAGATCTCTCACCCTTTCAGAGTTAAGATGATCTTCCTTCAATGCCCCATCTTAAAACTTCTTGACCTACTTCATCACATCAGAGGTCATAATGAACTTTTAAGCCTTCACCCGAATCGGCTTAGGTCTCTCCTTTTGGCTAAGGTCATCTACCACCATGTTAGCCTTGCCGGAATGGTAATGGATCTCGCAATTATAATCCTTTATGAGCTCCAACCATCTCCTCTTCCTCATGTTCAAATCTTTCTGCTCGAAGAAATACTTCAAGCTCTTGTGGTCGGTGAATATGGTGCACTTCGTCCCTATAAGTAGTGCCTCTAAATGTTTAATGCAAAGACCATGGCTGCTAGCTCTAACTCATGAGTAGGATAATTGACCTCATGAACTTTCAACTATCGGGATGCATAGGCTATAACCTTTTCTCTCTTGATCAACACACATCCCAATCCCGAGTAGGAAGCATCTGAATAAACCACTAAATCCTCGCTCCCTTTGGGTAATGACAAGACAGGAGCTTGAGTTAACCTCACCTTTAGCTCCTCAAAAGCCATCTCTTGAACTTGACCACATACAAACTTCACATCCTTGCGGGTCAACTTGGTTAGTGGGAAAGCTATCTTGGAGAAGTCTTGGATGAATCTCCTATAATAGCCCGCCAAACCCAAGAAACTATGAATCCCGGATGGCGTCTTTGGTGACTTACATTGCATCACCTCCTCCACCTTTGTTGGGTCCACCATAATCCCTTCGGGATTCACTCATGACCCAAGAACTAAACCTCACGCAACCAAAACGCACACTTGGAGAACTTAGCATATAACTTCTCCCTTCTCAAAGTCTCCAAAACCTCCCGAATATGTCCGGCATGCTCTTTCTCGCTCTTCAAATAAATCAGGATATCATCAATGAACACAATCACCGACTTATCCAACATCGGCCGACACACTCGATTCATCAAGTCCATAAAAGCAACTGGCGCGTTGGTTAACCCAAAAGACAAAACAAGAAACTCGTAATGTCCATAACGCGTGCGAAAATCTGTTTTCGGAATATCTTGCTCCTTCACCTTCATATGATGGTAACAAGATCGAAGGTCTATTCTCGAGAACCAACTGGCACCGTGGAGCTGATCAAATAGATAATTAATTCTCGGTAAGGGGTACCGATTCTAAACTGTCAGCTTATTCAGCTCACGGTAGTCTATACACATCCTCATGCTACTGTCTTTCTTCTTCACAAATAAGACCGGGGCACCCCAAGGAGAGATACTTGGTCTAATGAACCCCTTATTAAGTAACTCCTGCAGTTGCTCCATCAGTTCCTTCATCTCGATCAGAGCCAACCGATACGGTGCCTTAGCTACTGGTTGGGCACCCAGTATCTAGTCAATCTGGAACTCGCGGTCTGGTGGCACTCCTGGTATGTCCTCTAAAACACGTCTGGATAGTCACACACAATGGGTACATCGGGTAGTTGTAGTGTTGCTGTATCCATATCCTTCACGTAGGCCAAGTAGGCACTACATCCATGCCTCATGCAATTTCCCGCCACCGCCATCGAAATCACTTTCTTGATTGTCGTGACTCGATCACCATTAACCGTTACGAACTCCTGTCAGGCGCTGTGAATCGAATCATCTTCTTGAGACACATAATGTTCACCTTGAGTCTGCCAACCAATCCATTCTTAGGACTAATTCGAACCTACCCGCTTAAGGTCATCACGAATGGTCTAACAGGAAACCTGTGATCTTCTAATTCTATGTCATAACCTTCTCTCATCTTGGAGGTCCTGGTAGACTTACCTATGATAGTTTCTACATCAATGGGCGTATTTATACTCCTACTAATAATAGGTAATTTAACACAGAAAGCAGCTGAAATAAAACTTTTACTAGCACCAGAAGCAAATAACACAAAAGCTAGAGTTTGGTTTACTAGAAACGTACCTGACACAACATCGGGGTCCGTCCTAGCCTCCTCTTGCGTCATCATGAACGCTCTGGCACTCACCCTCTGCCCTTCGGTTCCGGTTGTCTTCTTCCCTACACCGGAACTTTCAGTCATTGGCTTCTTACAATCCATACTCATGTGGCCCTCCCCCGCCATAGTTGAAACACCTCCCTGCCTTGTATTCTCTCGTGATATGGCCACGCTTCCCACACTTGAAGCACATGTTCAGTCCCTATCTACACTCCATGGTGTGCTCCTTTCCACACTTTCCACACCTCTTCATCCCCGCACCAGATGTGACCACACGTCGGTCATCCACCCGTGCACCTTTGTTGCTTGGAGTGGCCCCACCACGTCCAACCCGCTTCCCATTCCAATTCCGGTCACCACCACTCTTCTTGTTGACTTCAGCCACCACCACAGTCTGTTCATCATACAACCTCCCCGCCAAGTCAACCGCTGACCTAAACGTGCTCAGCCGGGCAACGATCATGTGCTTACGGATATCCGCCAGCAGCCCTTAGATGTATGTCTTGATCTTTCATGACCAAGGCGTCACTTGATCCGACACCAACCGTGCCATCTCTTTAAATTTTGTAGTGTATTGCTGATGTGTCATGATCCCCGCCTCCAGTTGCAGGAACTCCCTCTCCACCTTATCCATCTCTTTATTAGGGCAGAACTCCTCAATCACCAATTACTTCAGTTCCGCCCACTTCATCCTTCCAATTGCCCGACTACCCTCGGCTTGGATGATATTGTCCCACCAGCACAAAGCCGAGTCTACAAACGAGTGGGTAGAAAACCTCACCTTCTGGTCCTCTCGGCACTCGCTAATGTCAAGTACAACCTCCATCTCTCTCATCCATTGGTGAGCAACAACAGTAGTGCCATTACCATCAAAGGTAAAGGGCTTGCATCTTTGAAATGCCCCATAGTTACAGCCTCGTGCCGCCTCCGGCGCAGGCTCTTCTTCCTCCTCGTCATCCTTGGAGAAAACCGTCTCAGTCTATGGTCTCTCCCGTCCTCCCGAGGACCTGTTCCTCTCCATTCTTTCTCCTTCCCTCATAGCCTTTATCACTTCGGTCACCACAGACGGTAAGATCGTCTGCATGACCTGATGTACTTCCTCCATAACAGCCTCTTTCACTAAGGCTCTCAAGTTATCACTCTTGTCCCCAGCCCCCGAACAAGGGATCTCAGGTTCTTCATGAACCACCTCTTTGACTCTAGGCCTTCCTCTTGTGACCTGTGGTTCAGCACCACGTCCACCAAGACCTCCCCTACGTGAAGCCTTTGACGATCTACCCCAATCATTTCTATCCTAACTACATCATTATCTAACTCTACTAAAAGCACATAAACCACATAACATGCACACATAATCCTGGTTAACATTAAAGAGAATACCTGATGGCACACAGTTACTTGGACTGGCATCCTTTCCCTTTCGTCCCATTTTCAGTTTAAGTTTAGGTTTCTTTTGAACCCGTTTCACTTAAACTTTGGCTCTGATACCAACTTGTAAGGCCCCATTCCCGGGATGCTCATAGTTGGTCGACATACATTTACATTAACTTTAATAAACCATTGCAGCAGAAACATTTAAACAACCATTTCATTTCAATATAATTGCTTTTGCAAAATAATACAACGTTGACAGATTACAAAATACCTTGTTGCATTACATCACAAAAACATCATACAAAATGGATGCCATCCAATAAGAGCCAAGTAGTCGCACCGTGCTATCCTCAGCAATTATTACCTACCAACTGGAAACACATAAAATTCAGCGTTGTTGAGTGAGTTCTAGTTTTCAAATAAAACATACTTTACTTTCTTTCAAAACCGTTCTAACCTTTCGTACATGATCACACATCATACGTAGACATATATAATATCATTATTATCTTCATCATTCGTTCGTTAACTTTCGTTCATTCATTGTACATCATTATCATTCAGTTTCATTCATAACTTCCTTACTTATCTTTCATACGTTCGTTACTATCTAATGACATGTACTGTACCCCGAACATTATGCATGAAGCTGGTTACTGGGCCTGAGGTCTTTCATAGACCTCAAACAATGTGCACGAAGCTGACTCCAGTACCTAGGGCAAGTACATTTATCACTATCATTTATCTTTCATTCCGAAGCAATGCCATATGCTATACCCCGAACATTATGCACGAAGTTGGTTACTGGGCCTGAGGTCTTTCATAGACCTCGGACATTGTGCATGAAGCTGACTCCAGTACCTAGGGCAAGTACATTCATCATTATCATTTATCCTTCATTCCGGACCATTGCCATATGCTATACCTCGAACATTGTGCACGAAGCTGGTTATTGGGCTTGAGTTCTTTCATAGACCTTGAATATTGTGCACGAAGCTGACTCCAGTACTTGGGGCAAGCGGAAAGGATCCCATACATATGGTCAATCACAAGGATTAGACCCCAGTGTACATCCTTCCGGGGTAGCTAACCCGCACACAGTTGAGCTAACACCTTCATTGGGTGTGAACCTCCATACTTTGCTTGCAATACTTTCTTACTTTCATTCATTCATTAATGAATGCATTCTTTCATTACGTTCCTCTTTTCATTATCTTCCACTTTATGTTACATAATACTTTTCATTTCATTCATCAACATTCAACGTAAAGCCATGGAAAATAAACATACATAACAAGGAACATAAACATAACCATACAAAAAATCACCATACAAGGCACCATCATACATGAAATTTCAATCATCATACATGCCATAACACACCCATACATCATCAAAAGTCAACTAACTTCACCCCGGGAACATCCCAAGTCAAAGCCTACATTTCACTTTTTCCCTAAAAATCAGAAAATAAATCTGAGTATTAGGCGGATGGGCACTATGGAGGTGCGTGGCCTTTCAGGCGCATGGGGAACATTTAGGTGCATGTGAAATTTTCAGGCGCATGGGAAACACTTAACCAATTCTGGGCAAGTCCTATGCGCATGGGTTTTCTAGGCGTCTGGACACTTAGTCAAATTCAGCCTTTTCCAGGTGCATGGATACTATTTGGGTGCTTGGGGTTTTGGGCACATGGGAACACATAGGAATTTTATACCATTGGGCGCATGGGGTTTTGGGCGCATGGGAAGACTTAGGCAGTTTATACCGTTGGGGGCATGGGCCACTATTAGGCGCATGGGCAGACTAAGTCACACTTAAACAACATAATTCAGTCCCCAATTAGCATCTAACATGTTCTAAGCTTAATTCTTACATTCTAAGCCATAGAAACAAAATTTATAACATCATCATAACCATAACACACCCAAAAGCAAACCCCACCCGCAAACATATATAAACACATAGATACGGGTAAAAACCCACTTTTATAAAAATGTACATACATGCATTTCCAGCCCCAAATCTGTTTAAAACAAGTAAAAACGGGGTTCTAGAACTCACCTTAGCAGCCTCTTGGGTATGACTTCCTTCAAACCCTAATGCAATTGAGTTCTACCACCTAGAAACCCACCAAACACACACAACCAAACAAACAAACACATATAAGCATACAACTGAGGCTAAGGCCAGTTAAAAACATCACAAAACCAAGAATTCTTACCTTGAATTTTGAATTCTTCTTCTTGTTCTTAAAAAACCTGAGAGTTTCAGCTTCTCTTCTCTCTCTCTCTCTAAAAATCCGAATGCACAAAAGGTGAGAATATCATCATGCGCGGCCATCACCTTTATCACCAACCTTTCAAAGTTTTTGTCCTTTTGACACTTTTAATCCCTCTACTTGGGTTTTATTGCGTTCCTTTATTTTCCTTCACTTTTATTCTTTCTTTCATAACTTTTTAAAAATAACCGGGTGTTACATAAACTTACTTGATTATGATCCGATTGTAGTGATTAAGCTCAGGTTTGACTCGGTTCGCTCGCGAAGTACAGGGGTATTAGAAATTGTTGATTGAGTGAATGATCCAAGAAATTAAGGTTACAGAGAGTTGAAAGGGATCAAAGGGTACATTTGCCCTCTTTTAAATAGCTTCGATTTGTAGGTTCAGGTGCTGAATGAGTTTTGATTTTTATTCGGTGATTACAGTTATGATTGGATGTTTAATTGATTGTTTAACTCGAATTAAACTACGCATTAAGCTTTGCAATGAATATACAAATGTTTCTGTTTGATTAATTTGATTATTATCACGATTTGTACGTTGAACGGTTAAAAGTCGATTGAGGTTTCGGTTTCAGGTTCGATTATCTTTATAACTGACTTTAAAACCCAATTAATCCTTGTGTCCAGGTTTGAAACGTTTCCCCGATTCATTTGGTGTCTTTTGCCCCTTAATTTGTGGTCGTTTCGACCGGTCTTGGGTCCTTCCGACATTTTGTCGGAGGTGACTGGAGTTGATCACCGGAAATACGGGAGTAAAAGTGGGCGGGGGGATTGGGTTTGTAAATTAAAATTTACACTTTGGCCTCTCGAACTTTGAGTTGTTATTATTTTATGTAAATAACTTTTATTTAAAGTTTATAAAATGACAAAACAACTCCTGAATTTAATTAACTTTAAGTTTTAATCATTTATTTTCTTTATTTTAAGTTTAACAACTTTTATAAATTAATACAATTATTATTATTAACATTATTATTATTATTATTATTATTATAATTATTATTATTGTTATTATTATTATATTTACAATTATTATTACTATGTTTATTTTAATAAACTTAAATATTAACTATTAAATTAATGAATTAAAGTAAGAATAAATGAAACAATCATGAATAACCCTCGTAGTTTCATTAATGACAACAATGACCCTTACACGAATATAACGGGGTTACCTTTTATTTAACAAAAAAATACGAAAAGTTATACTGGATAAGGGTTTTACAGAATTTTTTGATTGTGCGATTCACTAGAATCATATAACTTAACCAAAACATGACAAAATCAAAGCTTGTGTGTCTCACTAAACTTAAAGTCTAAGTTTAAGAGGATGCAATATATTGACAATCATCATAAACAATCGTGCATACAATAATGCCGGAAGATGGTCAATGATTGACTTCTAAAAGAATATGATTCTATACTTGAAATTTATCAAAAAGAATAAAGTTAATAGTATAGTACGTGTGTTATTAAGTTAGATTTTACTTTGTTTCTCTTTAGAATCATTTAATTTTCTTTTGTTTTGTTTTTGTTTTAGTTTTACAAAATTTTCAAAACTAAGGGTGTTAGAATAATTGCAAACACCTAACTAAATATATTCATTTTCAAAAAAGCTCAAAAAGGCTCTATAAAATATTAAAAATTGACAACTCAAAGGTTTAAATTTTTGTCAAAATAAACTTGTTGTCGCGCGAAAAGTTCAAAAACTTGACCTCTCACGCGAGAAATCAAGGGACTTTAAAAGGTAAAGTTGTGCGAATAGTTGACCATTCACATGAAAGGTCTGAAAATTTACGCTCAAAATTTGTAAGTGTTAAAATCTTGTCAAGTCGAGGGACTATGTCATTGTGATCATATATTGATTGCGAAGTGTTTCATAGGGCAAAAAAATGTTTAACTCATCGATTTAAGTGTGTTAGATTGGGACCAAATGTTAAATGGGAAAAAACACATTAAATTGAACAAATTAAACATAATAAACTTTAATAATACATAAAAAGACACTTAATGAACATATTTGTTTGATTGAAACATTGAAAATTGTTAGATTAAAAATTGATTTTAAATGAACTTATCGCACACAAAAAATTATTAGAAGATGAAATGATGCGAAGGTTTCAAATTAATTTGAACTTATCGTAGGGAAAGTTGTCTTGTCGTGCAACAAGTTCAAATCAGTTTGAAATTAAAATTCATGTGACAACTAAACTTGTTGTGAGACCAGATGAATTTTTAGAATTATTAATTGATGTGATTACTTTAACATTTTGTGCAAAAGATTCAAATTTTCAGAATTTTTCTATGTGTCGAAATTTTTTAGTTAAATTCTTATTGTTTACTTATAAAGTTTGTTAAATTTTTTAGATGGCTCGTCCTTTGGTTTTTAACAAAAACCATAATGCCATTAAATATCTTGGAGAGGTTCCAGAGGATAAAGCTTTATTATGATCCTTGATCGAAGGATTGAAGACGTCTCGAATAGTTCATGCCATTTCAGCTAATCCTATTACATACACAGATGTGATAGACGAATTTTGGCAAATGGCTGCCAATGAGATAGATGCTAAAGGAGAGCTTTGTATTACAGCCATAGTGAAAGGGAAAAGAGTTGTTATCACTGCCAAAGTGATTAACAGTGTTTTACTGTTAGAAGACATCCCTCGTGCACCAATCAAGATTGATGATGATGCTACAAAGAACTGTTTAGTCTATATGGGTTATAGTCATAGATACCCATCACTGGAGAAGAAATTCTTGCCTCCTTTCTGGATTTATTTGTTTCATGTTGTTATCCTTTGTCATAACAATCTTAAGGCTGACATGGATAGTTTTGGTGCCATTTTCAGATTACTGTTGCTTTCTTTAGTCGATGATCTTTAGTACAACATATCCAAGGCCATTTCTCATAAATGCATAAGAATGTTATAACTGCTCCTGGGAAGAAGTTTATTATGTACCCAAGATTTATTCAAATGATTCTGAATGTTGCTCTTCTTGAGTTAGCTGTATCTAATAAATCCACTTACTATGTTATGGTGATGAAGAAAGATGTTTTCACATATCTTATGGGAGCTAGATGAAATGCATAGGATGGTTCACATTGCAAAGCTTTGAAGGTTTGTTGATGATTTCAAAGTTGCGGCACATGCTAAAGAGACTAAGACAACACATGCACATACTAATGATACAATTGGTACTTCATCTAGTGCTGCTCATGAAGCATCAAAAACTTCACAAGCTTGTAAGAAATTTGCTGAAGAAGAGGTTGATGATTGGTTAGAAGGTGGAGAATATAACAGTAAGACTAATTGTGATCAAATATGGAATATGCCTTATGTACTGCAAGAACGTCCTAGAGTATGTGAAACTCCTACAACTTACTGCTGAGGATCGTGATGCAGACTTTATACCTAATGATAATCCTATTCCGAACAGAGGTCAAAGGAAGAGAATGGCTAGGGTTTCTACTGAAAGTTCTCATGGGAGGGGTAGAGGACGAGGAGTATTGAGGAAACGTTAGACCCCGATAACCACCATGACTACTGTGACATCCATATATATACCTTCTACTGATGATAGTTTGAGGACTCCACCAAGAACACTGATTCATGATAATCTTTTTTGGTGATGCTAATTAATTCAATACTACTCCTTAACCATGTCCACAACTAAAGTAATCTTCTTTATAACCGAAGAGGGTTACATTAGTACAGATAGTTAGTACACTTGAAAGGGATATGTTGGAGAAAACTCAGATCATTGAAGATATGTGTAGGAGTACGGTGGAGACAAATGAAAGGATTAAGAGCATGGAGAATCAACAAAAGTTCATGTCCAGTTATGTTTGGACATTACTGTTGTTGATCAAGAGCCTATTTCAGATATACATATTCAGCTTATTGAGGATCAAACTATATCTTACATTGGAGAGGCGTCTATGAAGCCTGAGCATATCATGCCTATTCCTAATCCAGTTAATGACAATGATGATTTGGATTTGGTTGATTATGGATTTAGTGATGAGGAAGATAAAGATAATGAGGATGATGATGACGATGATAATGATGATGGTAATAATGATAATGGTGGAAATGTTGATGATGATCAAGGAGGTGATATGGGTACTACTACTGGTACTTCTGGATCATCAGGAACTTCTAATGTCTCCGGACCAACTCCTAAAGATACAGTTGATTATACATCATTAGATCCTGCCACAAAAGTTGAGTATGAGAAGGAATTCTACTCATTTCAACAAAGTATGTTGGAAGAAGAAGTGAACGAGGACTTAGGATTGTTTGATGATTTGGACGAAGCTGTGGATGGTATTGAAATTTTTGGGAACAACTTAAAAGACATATTATATGATATTCTGATTGAAGAGGGAGAAATTGTTGGAGAATCTAGTACTTTGGAGACCACTACAAGGCATTAGACCAATCTGGACAAATGTTTGTTTGTCAGATTGGTAACATTATAGTTGATGCACCTCCATCTCCAACTTACATTCATACTCTTTGGTGTTCCAAACCTTTTACAAGGCATGCAAATTTAGAGTTGATTATTAGTTGAGCGTACGATAAAGAAAAAAAGTGTACGTGATCAAAAGAAAAGAGCTAGAGCGATAGAATATTTCCAAGATGAGCATGATTTTCATACTTTGAAATCATCAAATTTGTATGCCATGGGACGTGTTCTATTCATAAATCCAACTTCAAAGCAAAACCAACTTCAAAGACTTTAAGACAGCCAAATCCAAAGTTATTGAAGATGAGAATCGTACTTATCCAAACACAGTTTGGAAAAGAAGATTTGATGAGGTTGCAGACAAGTAACACCCGGTTATTAGTTTATTTTGAAGCCGACGAAAGAAGAAAAGAAATAAAGTCCAAAGACGAGGGACCAAACTCGCCAACGAAAGAAAGTCGGATGAGTGGGAGTATATAAGGGAGAGGGCAGCCCTTACCCTCTCCCCCACACTCACAAATCAGCCAAAGAAAGAGAGGAGAAGAGAGAAAGGGAGAAAAGAGAGAAAAGGTTGGTTCGGGTAGATTCAAGCGGGCAAAATCGTCGTGTAGCGAGTCAAACCGAAGCTCTACTTCTCGGTGTCGTTTGCGTGAGTTCTAGGACCCCTCTTTTACTTGTTTTCAAACGATTTTGGGGCTGGAACACATATGAAATCGGGTTTTTGAGCGTGTGCATGTTTGACCCGTTTGTGTATGTGTATGTATGCGTATGATGCATTTGAGTCTTGATTGTGAGATTGTGTGTGCTTGAATGGTGTTGTGGTATGCATCCCTAAGGTTTAGGATGGTTGATTTTGGCTTAAAATGGGTTTAGATGAGTTTGGAGGCCAAAAACCCTCGGCTGCTGTCGGGATGAACTGCATTCTGCATCAGCTAGGGCTAGGCGACCGATTGGAGGCCGAATGGAGGCCATACAGCCGAATAGGGTGCGATTAGGGTCCATTCGCACGATTGAAGGTCCATTCGCACGATTGAAGGTCCATTCGCACGATTGAGAGGCTAGTCGCATGGAGGTCATGCGATTGGAGGTCCAGTCGCATTAGTGCTCATCTGCATTAGTCCCATTCGCATAGTCCATCCGCATTGTCCATTCGCACGATTGGGTGTTCATTCGCATGAGTGTTCATCCGTATTGGTTAATTCGCATGGTGTTCAGTCGCATGGAGGTTATGCGACTGAAGGGTGTCCATACGCCTGAATAGGGTTGTTGCACCCGAGGAAAGTATAGTTTGACTTCTAACTTTCGGGGGAAAGCGCAGATGTAAGTTTTAACGTAAAGGTTCCCATAAGAGCATGTAAGATGACTGTTGGGACCCTAGAGAGTATGTTGGGCATGATGATGATGATGTTGCATGTTTATGCATGTTATGTATGTGTGATGTTGCCTTGTATGATGATGATGATTGTGTATGATACGTTCCTTATTATGATGTATGTTTATCTTTCCTGTGACTTTACGTGTCATGTTAATTAATGAAATGAAGTATTATGTAACGTAAGTGAAAGATAAAGAAAGAGGAACATGAAGTAAGAATGCATGCATTATTGAATGATGAATGAATGAAGGAAAGGCTTGCAAGCATAATTATGAGGTGAGCAACCATGTTGTTGCAACAGACTCGGACGGTATGCAATCATTTAGATTGCTATGAGATGAGCAACCCTGTTGTTGCAACAGACTTGGATAGTGTGCAATCATTGAGATTGCCATGAGGTGAGCACCCCTATGGCTGCAATAGACTCCGATAGCGTGCAATCGTTGGGATTGCTAATGAGGTGAGCGACCCTGTTGTCGCAACAGACTCGGGAGGATGACGTATAGAATGAATGAAAGTTAACGAATGTAATAGAAGATAATAATTATATTATCAATGTGTATGTATATTGCATGGTCACGAACGAATGTAAAGTTTAGTATGAATTTGAAAGAAAGTAAAGAACGGTTTTAATGATAGAAAAGTATGTTTTATTATAAAACTAGAACTCACCCAACAATGTTGACTTTGATGTGTTTCCAGTTGGCAGGTAATGATTGCTGAGGATGGCACGAGGGGCTACTCGGCTCTTTTGGGATGGCATTCTTTTGATTAATGTTTTTGCATTGTAATGCGAACAAGCTATTTTATAATGAATGTTGTTGTAATTTTGCAAAATCATTTACATGGAAATGAAAGATTGTTTTAGTTTTCCGCTGCGATTTTATAAAATACGAATGTAAATATATGATTCATGTGCGATGAGAATCCAACTGTAAGTGTCCCGGAACGGGGCCTTACAAGTTGGTATCAGAGCAAAAGTTTAAGTGAAATGAGTACATTTTCAAAATAAACCTTAACTTAAATAGAGAATGGGACGGAAGGGAATGGGATGCCACTCTGAGTAGCTGCGTGCCATCAGGTATTTTCATAAAATTAACCGGTTTTATGTGCGCATGGTATGTGGTTATGTGTTGTATGTAGATTTAAATACTGATGTAGTCAGGACAGGTAATGCTTGGGGTATGAAGAGTAAAGTAAGTGGCTAATCACAACTGGCCAC